>VZRZ01007325.1:42362-98932 GCA_013398175.1 Climacteris rufus | reverse complement strand
GGATCCAAACTCCATTGTCACAGATCTACATTCCCAGTGACACTTAAATTCTTGTTCTTTTGTTGCCAGTGCCTTATCAGCACTCTATGTGACTACATCACTGCTCTCCTATCCTCATTTTAGTTCTTTCCAAAGCGATGTTTTCCATGGGATTTTCTCCTCTCTGGTAGTTTTCAATCAGATATCCATCATCATGGAAAGGGACATCCCAGCTTTGGAGAAGAGCGTGCCTGAAAGGATGCGGAATTGATTGCTCTTGGCAGTGCTGTAGCCACTTGTAAGTTCTAATTTATACCAGGCAGACACAGAATGCCATCTGGTCATGCCAAAGCGATTTGAAAGGAAGCACAGAAATGCACGTTTGAGTTGGCCATCTGTCCTCGTGTCTGTAACTTCACAGAGGGAGGTTCTGGCATGGCTGGGGCCAGGAGCTGAAGCTTTGTTGTTTTTCTCGGAGGGCAAGGAAGTAGGATCTGGCACAGCCCTCTGGTACTAGAGGTCCTTGGATTTTTTCAAGCTTGATTGTGTAACATAGAAGGGGAAGAACACCAACTGTAGCCTGCATCCTGGGTTTCTCACTTATTCACTTACATTTCCTGGAAAGAGCATGAGTTTGTGATGTAGATCCAGTTCTGACATCACTTTCTTAGGAGTAGTTGCCTTCTCACTTCAGGCAAGGGTGTAACACAGAGTTAACAGGTTCAAGTGGTGAAGAGATGGTATTTTTGTGATTTTGTTCATTTACTTAGAGGGTTTGGGTTTTGGAGGGGAGAGCTGGTTTGGGATTTTTTGGGGGGTTTTTATAGGGCTGGTAACTTTCTGTGAATCCCTGTAAATAATAAAATAAAAAAAAAACTTTGCCTACTTCAGAGCTTTGGTGCTCACACCAAGTTCTTCGAAGCAGTTAGGAGTGTGATGATGAGCCTCTCCATTTGTTGCATTTACTATTCATAAACCAGTGCTAATCTTGTAGTTCATTTATGTAGAAAGCACAGCGTGCATATTTTGTGTATAATCCTTACACAGCCTTCATAGATTGGAAAGTATTGATACAATTCTAGGACACGTCCCCTGCCAAGAGGTGGTTCTGATTGCTAGGATAGAGGTTTTGGTTCCCTTTTATTTCAGATCCTCAGTTGTCTGGTGGCCAGACAGCCACAGGAACAGCTGCCCCAAATCCACCAACAGCAAAGGGTTCTTCAGAGAACCAGAGGCCGAGAACTTTGCAAGGCCCCTCCTGCTGGTCACGGTGTGGAGATCCCATCTCCCCCATCCTGCACAGTGCTCCGGACAGGAGGTTGGTGTGAGATGAGCTGGCTTTGCTCCTGTTGTCTTCCTGCCCTGAGCTCCAGTGCACCAAGTGTGTTATCCTTGCAGGCAGCACCCCTGGCAGACGGGGCTGGTTCGTGGGCCCAGGGCTGTGGATGCTTCAGTTTGGGTTCAGCCTGCTGTTGGCAGTGGATGTGTACCCGGGCAGTTCTGTGCCTGCTGTGTGTGTTGCATCTGGACAGGCTCAAGTGAGGCTTCTCTCAACATTTCTCCCAAGCTTGCTGTTTTAAAAGCTCAAGGCTTGCTTTGATCTTCGGTTTGATGCTGTATCAGTAAAGCAAATGTGAGTTCTGTTGGTGACTTGGGTGCTGAATCAAATATAAACAAATTTAATCCTGGTAATATTGATGTTGATGCACAGATCCAGGAAATGCTTTTTTAGTAAAAGAGTGCCTTAAATTCTTACCCATATCTCTGAATTACAGTCCTCATTTAGCGGGGGCAAAATGTGGTGCATGTTTTTGTGATGGAGGGTGTGGGAAAGGGAAAGGAGGGGTTACACCACATTTGAACTGAGAGCATTTTTCATATTTGTGTACATACAGAAAATAGAAATACATGGAAAGAAAGTAAATTATAACATAGCCAATTGTGAATTCTGTGCTTGTGGAGGGCAGGAGACTGTCCTCGCCTTTTGGGAGGCAAACTTGGGGAAGTACAAAGTGCAGATCACAGCAGTTGTTCCCAGTGTGCTGCTTGGTATGCAGCAGATCCAGCGAGCAAGGCCCTAAGCAGCAATCTTTGGAATCTATTGCATTTGTTCCACAAAGTCACTCTAAACCCATTTAATCTCCTTCATCAGCGCTGCTGACATCCGCAACTTATGCACCAAGTAGACAACTGAAGGAGGAGATTTATAAGGCAGCTCTCTCCATTGATTCTTAGAAGGCCAGTTTTTACACTTTAGCAAGGGCAGTGCTTCATTTTGCTTTATCTTTTACTTTGCCATCTTCTCCTATGCTGGGTAAGTGTTAGTACTGACCTAGCAACACTTTGAGGTTTTATGAACTAACAGAAATTAAATGGTCATTATCAGTGCCACCTTCCCAGGGATTACCTTGCCCAGCAATATAGTCCCCGTTCTCCTCATGTAATGCAGGAAGGCTGGGAGCAGAAAAACGGTGAGGGACTGTGGCTTTTGTATTTATTCAAAGACTTTTTTGAACCAAGCATTTAATAGCAGATTGGTCTTTTTTCAAAGTCCTTTTGAGGGCACAGAGGGCACAGAAGCTGTGGCAGAACTCCTGAATGCAGCAGAAGGAGCAGCTTGTTTCACACACTAGTGCTGGCACTAGTAAATGGGTATTGGCAGGGTGACTGAGTGAGGGACTCTGGACTGGGAAGTAAATCAGCAGTTTGCTTATTCTCTGGTTTATTTTCTCTTTCTTAAAAGGCCAGTGCAAAGGAAAGGAAGGCAGAGAAGATGGTAAACTTGCTGTGGAATTTTTAGAAGCTTTCAGTATTGATCTGACACACTGAAGTTTTGGAAGCCTCTACCTGAAGTTAAAGAGGGAAGAGTTAAGCCAATGTTCTGTGGTTTAAGAAGTCCTATAGCTGGAGATTATACTTTGGCTGAGGAAGGCAGACTCTTAAGGCACTTCAATTCCCAGGAGCAATGGCAATTTGTCCCCTTATTAAGGTATGAGCTGAATTGGCAGGAAAGATCATTATCGTGTCACACCACAAATCTGCTGTTGCAGCAGCAGCCTCAAAGGTCTGTCTGTCCACAGCAGTGTCCCAGCCCAGTGCTTCACACCTGCTTTCACAGGGAACGGCTTGTTCTCTGGAGGCACATGGCCTGGGAGTGATACTGCCAAAGAACTAGATCTATTTTCCCTCAAGACTTTTCACAGTTCAATGGTCTAACGTACAAAATGTCTGAAAATGTTACCGCAAGGCCAAGCAAAATTAACCGAGAGCATAAGGGGCTTTGGCAGAAATTTTCTAGAGAGAAACAAAATTGTGCTGAGCTCTTACGACTGAGTAAGTACTGCTAATGCGGTAGTTCCAGCCACTTAGACTCAGTTCTCTTATTTAATTGCAAACTGTTGTGAGAAGTGGGATTTCATCAGTTTAATAACAATTATAAATTATGAAATTGCTTTAAAACTGGTTTTTGTTTCCAAGGTAAGTGATATTTAGGCTTCTTCAGCTGATACTACGTGCTAATCAGCTTGAGGGGTTCTGTAGGTAGATCCTGTTAAATTAATCAGTAATTCCCAGCTGGCTTTTCTTACTAACATCTTGACTTTTAACATGCATCCTTCACAATTCAGAAACAGAAATGTATCTCTAAGAGATCTGGGAGAGGTCAAATAGTATCTTAGTCACAGGCTTTGTGGGCCTATAATTAAATATATTTCTGAAACATGGCATAATGTGCAAAAACTTGCCTGGTTACTGTTCTATGGAATTGCTACTCAACAGAGAGCTATTACTATCTTGGAGGCTTCTGACTGTAACAAGTTAACTACCATCTGCTAAAAGAATTGTGGCAATACTGTCATCTTCAGTACATCCCTTTGGGTTATTGTGGGTAAAATAGAGGGAATAGTCAGAGAAAATAATGAGAAAATAACCAGTGGCCTCCTTATTTAATTGCATACGTTGTGGCCACAGAGGTAGCCTCTGTAAAGAACTGGGAACCCACTGTGTTAAGCAATGTGTACATCTGGTGTTGCGGGGTTGAGGTGAATTTGTAGCAGAAAGAAGTTACATGACCTCACAAGGCAGGCAGGGTTGTGACAGTGGCATTTCTGCTTTTCAAATACAGTCACTTTTATTTTTATCATACGAAAGAAATGAAGAGAGGGATGAGAAATGTAGAAGGGGTGAATGACAGCTGAGAATCTGTGAAAAAAAGGAAGGGTGTGGGGAAGTGGGTTACTGTCACAGCAGAGATGATGCTGTGAGGGAAAGAGCCAGAGAGCAGCCGAGGTGCTGTGGCACCAATGGTGTTCAGGGCTTGGAAGGAGATGAAGTGACACTGTCACCTCTGCCGGTGAGCGCTGGGGTAGTTCTGCCGTGCTGACCCCAGAGATCTGCTCCAGTTCTGACATCCTAGAACCAAACACCAGGGGAGGGGAGAGGAAGTTATAAGCTGCTGAGAAAATGCACGAGAACACAAATTATCAGGGTCGGCTTCTAGCTCCCTGAGAGCAGTGAACATCTGCTGGATACTTTGCCAGCTCTGGAGCTGCTCTGTCATTTCTTCAGCACTGTTTTTATTTAGGCCAGTCCTCTTCTGTTTACCCTAAATCACCAGGCAAAGATGGGAGGCTGATGGGAGCAATATCTTAGAGGAGTATTCTCTCTAGTGGAATGAAATCTGAAGGCACATGCAAGTCCCAGCTGACCTGTGTTAGTTTTGTTTATGCTGTTGTTCCAGACGGTAAACTAAACAAATTTGTGTCTTCCGTTGGCTGGCTTCTCTTCTGTGCAACAGCACACTCAGTGAATTATTTCCAACGCAGAAGTTTCTTTTAATGAAAAGTTTTAAAAGCCCTTCCTTCTTTCATTCCCTCAATAAAAGGATCAAAAAGGATGCATGGAATTATAACAGAAGACAAAGGTAAATACATAAAATTTTGCTTTAATCTTTGAATCCTCTAAAATGAATGGCTTTAAGGTTAAAGTAAATATTTTACCCTTCAGCACCATCACTGTATTGAAGATGCTGAGAGTCATCTTTCTCTTTTCCTGCTTAGCGAAAGAGTGCTTTGACTCTATCCTCAGCTGTCTCAGGAAGTAGCTGTACCTTACGCTATTTTTCCTGTGAAACAACTTCTTCAGGTGTGTGTGGTGGAGCTCAAGAGGTGTGGTTTTTTTGTGTATGGTGTGATCTTCCTCAAAGACAAATGGATTTTATTCTCTGATGTTTGCATATCTGGTTGATAGCTGAAAAAAACTACTTCAGTGGGTTTGTAATCAAATCAGACGGATATTTATGTAAGGAAAGGAGACATAACTTTGGAGAAACATTGGCTCGTATCTACTTGTACTGAAGGAGTTCAGCTTGGGCAAAAATAAAAAAGCCTTTACAATAGGATGTCTTCTGTTTGGCTGGACTCGTGTCTCAGCACAAAATAAAAGTGAAATAAGCCACCAGACATACAGGTATGAATAAAAACTTTGGGAGGCATCCAAGATAAAAGTATTTAAGCTGGATTTTTTTAATACATGAATATATGAATGTAATCACTTCACCTGGTTTAATCATTCCCTTTTTGCTGCCAGAGAAAATAAATTTGTAGTGTACAACAGGTCAAGGATCTGATAGGGAACAGAATGTACAGTCCATAAATCTGTACAAACACAAGAACTCAGCTACAGCTGGAAAATGCAATAGTGGATCCAGTCTTTCCTTGAAGATGACATTTTAAGAAATTGTGAGTTTGTTCAGACGATAGGCTCTTAATTTGGACTGCATTCATTTCTGTGTGCTTCCACCTGTATGGAAAAAAATGGGCTGTATGGAACCATTTGGCAGACTTTATTGGCAGGCTGCTGATGTGATCTACTCGGGTGATGTAATGAAACTGCTCAGTCAGAGAGAGAAAGACCCCCTATGGTTTAATAACACTCCAGGACTGAGTTGGCAAAGTCACGCCCTCTCAAAAGTACAGAAACACAGTTTTGAACTTCTGGATTTAATCTGGCACTTCTGTGTGTAAAATTTCCCTAAGCCTTGTTTTATACACCTCTTCCTTCTGTGGCACTCCTTTTAGGCAGCCCCCGGAGCAGATGCCTGCCAGTGACCAAGAGGAAATTCAGCAGGTCTGTAGTGTTCAGGGTGAGGTGCACAGCTGTATTTTCTCCCCAGCGTCCCTAATATCACACTTGATTACAGATTTACTCCTGGTCCCCAGGGCTTTCCGCCAGTTCATTATCGCGGCACGGGAGCGCTCGGCAAATGCCGACGGCTTGATCCCCACAGCTCCTTCTGAGTGCTGCCATTATTACAGGCTCCTCAGAGACTTGCCTTGCCAGTCTTTAATTATTTTTCACTGAATATTAGCAAATGGCAGCTTCACACACTGCAATTCAGTTAAAATTGGGCAGATATTTCTTGGATGTCAGTAGGCATCCGTAATTCCTGAATCTTTGCCAGTAATCCATCAGTAGTCACTAAACCAGTGCACGCTTCAAAAATATGAATGCTAGAAAGCTCATTTACCAAGCACTTGTAAGTTTGTTTGCTTGTTTTTAATTGTTAAGCTTAGGCATTTTCTCTGGCTTTGTTTTTGGCAAAAGCTGAGCTTTTTATTTTTTAAACTTCCTAAACCAGTTTTTCCTGTTGACTCTTGCCCATGCTGTTCAAAGCCTGCAAAATGTTAAGCAATTGATAATGAAATTTAAAAAAACCCAGCGTGCCAGAAAAAAAACCTATAAATGATAATGCTTATAAACATCATGCAGCTCAGTAGCTTCAATTTGTTATAACCCAATTATTAATATAAATCATGATGTTTTAATATGATACAAAATATGCAGAAGTGCTGTTAGGACATATACATAACTTGTAATAAATATTTTTAACTGCCTAGTGTTAACTCAGATTTAAATTAGGTAGAGAGTTTCTCCAGGGTGTTGGTGGGAGTCCATTCTGCATCCGTGAGCTCTCCCGTTGCTCTCATTGGCTGTGCTGACATCTGGTCTCCAAAGGCCACTTCCTTTCTCTGTGTACTGCAAGTAGGTCAGCACTGCAGCAATATGGGAAGTGGAAGGTAGGAAAGGAAAATAAGGAAAGAAACGCAGGCAAGAAACTGTAAAAGGTCTGTTCAGGTTCATAGAACTGGCATCATTTGTCAATGGGAAATCCAAAAGTACTTGTCTTGGAGAACCACATTTTAACCCACATTTTAAAACCCTACACACTGCATAGCCAAAGCATAATCTTTGCAAGAACAACTTAGTCCTTCATGCATAATTTCCTCATATAGGAAATTTCCATGCTGATGAATTGTTTTCCTTTTTCCTTTCTATGAAATGGAGAACTTCAGTTAAAAAGATACAAATTAGTGGTGTGTTAAGTGGCTGAAGAGCAAGGACCAAATGGAAAGGATTTTAAAGGATCCTGTGACAGTGAGTTTTAGCACATGTTCTGCCCGTGTTTTCACGTGCCTTTACACTTAGTTACTGATGGGAAATGCAATTCCCCTTAGGTGTCACCTCAGAGATGCTGAAATGGCTGTGAAAATCCCTTGGCACCAGTTAGCTCAATTAATGTGTGTAAAAAGGTAACGTGACATGACATGATGGCAGTCAGCTAGCCTCAGCTTTTTGTGTTGCAAAGCTGTCTACAGGTCCTTCCCTTCTGAGCATGTTCTGTTTTGCCTCTGTTTAAGTGAGTTGTGTTTTTATGGCCCAATACAATTAAGAGTTTGGTGTTTCAGGACAGCTTCTGAAATCAGAAATCCTGTATCTTCTCTATAGGTATGGCCTTTAAAAATGCTGATGACCCCTGGGGGCAGAGCTTCAATGTAATGTTGAGTGAGCATACAGCAGTTTTATGGGATTTTAATTGGGCACAGAGAGGTGAGATGGATAGATGCAGTTTTAGCAAAGATCCTGCACTTCTGATCTGTGCTTGCAAGGGCTTTGGGACATGTCAGGAAAAGGATTCCTCTGCCAAAGCACCAGGTGTGGGGAAGGAAAGCAGCAGGTATGAAGGCTTCCCTCGTGCTGCATGCCCAGCCCTGGAGCACTGGGAGAGAAATGTTGTCATTGCCCTCCCTCTACAAAGACCCCTCAGAAGTTTTAAACAGGGAATTTGACATCACAAAGAAGGATGCTCATAAAACTGGGAACACCACAGCAGCATTCTCTCTACAGCTGCTCTTGCTCTGTGCACCCGTTTCCTTCTCTTTATCGTTCCCTATAGGTTTTGCTGATGTTCTCCTGTTCCACTTCCTGGGACTATTCTGTTCAAGACACTTGCCCCAGATAGCATCACACTTACTGAGGAAATTCTTTTGTTCTCCATTGAATCCTCACTATGATCTCATTGCAGTGTTCAGTGGAATACTGTGATCTTAAATGAGCCTGAACAGTTAAACCTAATTCCTAATTTTTACATGTATAGTTTTTCATTTTTAAAATATCACAGTGGCAACTATTGCCTGATTTACATATTCTGATAAATAAATAAAATTTTATGGAACAAGAAGATACAAATGATCCTTGTGGCAAAGGTTCATCTGCTTAAAGGAGAGAAGAGATAATTTAGGGGTGGTGTTATTCCCACCCATCATTTTCCTAAATACTGTAATTAAGTTGAGTTAGACAAGGGTCTACAGGATGAGCTGAACATGGCAAAAATAAAAATCTCTTCGTGCTTCTGCACAGGTGTGTGATAAATTTAAAAAAAATTTAGAGCTACCAAATGACTGAAGGGAAGGAAATTCAGTTAAGAATTAAGCTTATACTTAAGTGCATGTATGTTTTGGCTTGTGTTTTCATCATCTGTGGGAGAAGAATACTTAAAAGCATGGTGATGGGTAACTGATAGCACAGTGCAGGCACATGCAAAGGAATAAATCTAATCTTGAAGTTAGTAGAAGTTTGATACCTCACACCAGCTTGACTTTTCCCAGAACGTGCAGAAATACTCTGTGCTTCATTTGTCGGGCCATTTGTATAAAAAAAATCGGACACTGCTCCCTCATTTCACTGTGAGGAGGTAGGTAGGGATGGTAGGGAGGCAGCAGCAGGAGTTTTTCAGAAGCTAAGGGGCATTTGTGACTGAGAACCCCGTGTGCTCTGTTGAGTGCAAGCATAGGTAGTGCTCTCTGAATGGGTCTTACAGCCTGCTTGAGGTTTGTGGACATGGCTGTGTTGGACAGCTGTTGGTACGTCCTAACACTGAGTATAGAACAGCCAGAAGTGGCAGCAAATGGCCTTGAAAAAGCTGAGTTTGATTCTAAGTTGTTGAGCAATTATAGCAGTGTAGTCTAGTTATGCAACACTGTGGATATTTTAACCTATACTGCAATTAAATCATGTTAATTAGCTCACTCAGTGCTCTAGGTTACTCTTCAACATAACAGTAATGCTGTGGATTGGGACCAGAAATTATATTTGTTTGTGGGGACTGAAAAGAAAATCCGTAGTTGTGAAGTCTCCTGGAGTACAGGGAAGTACCCTGACTTCTTCAGTGTCAACAAAATGAGGTGTGCAGACGCTGTTACTAATTGGGCATTCTGCTTATTGAGCTGTGGTACACAGGACGGTGTTTCAATCTCTGCTGTGTGGTTTGTGCCACACACTTCCCTACAATATCTTAAATTTTTCTTGCTTGATTTTCCTTTTGATTTTGTTACCAGTCACTGTCAAATGAAAGAGGTGGAATATCTCAGGTTTTGGGATAAAACTGTTTGAGTTGATCTAAATCTTCGCTAGCACTTTTTCCTGATCAGATATTTTGTTCTTTTGAACGTTAGTGTCTTCAGGTATGAGTGTGGTTTTAATTCCCTCACAAAGCCAAATCCCTATTCAGTATTTTATTTCAGAAAAAGCCGCATTGATACATAAGCAACACTTGTGCCAGAGTAAGATTCAACTTACAATTTAGTTTAAAATGTTTAAATAAAGATACTTAAGTGACTTTTAACTTGTGATCTTGACAGCTTCCAATAAGCCACTGAAGCACAGCAGTGTCTAAAGGCCCTCAGTGAGTGTGATCTTTTGAATTACAAATGTTGCTTCTTGTCACACCCCGATGGTTTCTACTTGAAATACTTTCTGTTTCGAGGAAGACACAGTGAATGGCAGAACTTTAGAGCTCAGTGAACAGGTGCCCAACCTGCCAGCTGAATACTTGATAATACAGGTGGCCTAGGAGAGAGGGAAAAAGGATCAGGGGATTTGGAGGAATAGCTTACCTGAGAAATTGTCATGAATGGGTATGGATTTTCTGAGATCTCTTCTGATCATGAGTCAATAGCAGTCCATACCATTTTATTCACAAAGAGAGCAGTCTGATTGTACCAGAAATCCCAGCTCTTTCCAACCAGCTGCCAGCATGTCAAGCCCAACCCAGACAGATGTAATAGCACGTACGTAGTGTATAGTGGAAATTCACAATCCAACATCTGCAGTCCACAGATACTTGGAAGCAAAGTGAAGTTACTTGTGCTGAATATTAAGTGAAGGGATATCCCACAGAATATGTAAAAGTTGCTTTGGCAGGAAATTTAGAGAATTTGTTTTAAATGGGAGGGGAAGTGCACGAATCTTGGGGCCTGGGTTCTCTCTATTGCTGTTCAGAGCTAATGCAATTGCAAGTTCAAGCTACCAAATACCTGAACTGCTTTTGCTCTGTGTCATTTGCAGATCTCAGAGCTGAAACATTCAGCTGTGTAGGGAGTTCCAGTTATAATAAGCCAAACAGATTTTAAGGTTCTTCAGTAAAGTAGCTTTTCTATCACTAATGGCAATTACTGTCTAAAAAGTAGTAATTTTGCAGCCTCAGCTTTTGTGCAATGGAATAAAACGCTTCTTTTCTCTTTGGTTTGGTGTGTGAGTATCTCACGGTTTCCATGCCCCCAGCTTGGAACTACTTGCTTGGAAGGCCTGAGTTCTTCAACTGCACAGAGCCAGGGGAGGTAAGCAAGTTTTCCTGCTTTAGTGGCTGATTCTCTTGTGGCTGGAGCAGCTGATGTCCATAGGGGTGTTGTGTTCCAGCTGAGCTTTGTGGCTGCTTTCTCAGTGTATCACTTTGGTGCTCAGTTGGCCCTGCTTTCTTCTAGAGCTGTCAGCAAATCCCTGCACCACGTTAGGCCTGAGATGCTTAAAATTACAGCTTGGGTAATCTTCAGGTTGCAATTTCTCCTTCAAGGGAATTAATTGTTTCCATGTTTGGTTTTGTTTGAGATTTCCAAAGCTGTGCTGATGGAAAAACATAATAGGTAATTATTCAAACTAGTTTTAGCCGTTTCATTAGTGCAGAACTCTTGCTAAGCAGGCCCCTGGTGCATTTCTCTCAAATGGCATATTTTGAAATTTTTAATCTAGTTCTGTTGTCACTGAGTTGATGACATAAACAGCCCATCCTGACATCTGTGTGTACAACGAGCAGAAAACATTCTTCTGTGGTCTATATTAAACATTTCATGATTTAAAATGTTGTTTAAATTTTAGCAAGCCGTAGTTTTTATGCGAAATAAATCTGTACCATTTGAAGTAAATAAATTATGAATGAAAGGTGAGTTTTTATTTCTTGAGTTTTTCAAAGCTGAGCTGCAAAGTTGTGCTTCTCAGTTTGGACACAAGGGTGATTTGGAAACGATTTTATGTATTTATCATTTTAGTGTCTTGCTAAAAAAAAAAAGTCAAGAGCAGGAGTTACTGACTTCTATTACTGGAAGGCAAAGGAGCATTTTGAAAACCAAAACCTTGCTATAATTTCTTGATTTCACATTTACCATCTCCTTGACCTTGCTTAAAAAGACCCAAAAAACCCAATGAACATATCTAAAAGCTATCATAATGGGAATAGTGCCAGGCAAGCACTTTTATAAACCATGGTGTTTTCTGACTGAAATTGTTGATGTGAATGGTTTTTTTATCAAGGAGAATAAACTAGATCTTTATCTGGAGTAAATAATTTGTTGTCCACTTCCCTCCCATGGGATTTCAGTGGTCTAAATGACAGAAATTCTTTCAGTGCCAGACCAGTAATAAATATAACTGTATGGAACATGGAACTGTATGGAGCAAGTGTAGAATACAGTAGAACAAAGGGTAAGGTGACCTAGCAACTCTGTCATCTCTCATTTTTATGATTCCTTGGGGTAGGAAAAAAATATCTTTTGAGCTGACTGTGTTCATTGTAGCAAAATTACTATGAAAGATTCCCATGGGACACTTGCATAACTGACCATTAGGAAAAAAAACTGGCAGTCAGGAGAATAGAGCAGATACATTTTCTGTTCTCATCATTATCTTTGTCCCAAGTGTAGGACAGGGTTATATAATCACGGTTAGAACCTGTCTTGCATTCTAATGCACTGATCAGCCACTGAGAATCTCTCCAAGATGGGAAGATGGCATTTAAATAACTCTGTCTTGGGGCAAATTGGAAACACTGCCTGAACAGAAAACAGCTACAATTATGTTAAACTTACAAATGTTGCAGACTGCAGAACACTCTCAGTGGCTTCTTAGCTGTTGTTATGAAAGCACAAGATGGACATTGCTAAAGCTGGCTTGGGCTGTGGCACTTGCTCGTCTCACTGGTTGTAGTGGTTCATGACTGTATTACTGCACTGGGCATTAGGAAGTTTCATCTCCAAAAAAAAAAAAAAAGGATGTCTGTGTCAATTTGGGGATTATTGGTAGTGATGTGTGTCAGAAGTTTTTCTCAGGGAGTAAAAACATTAGTATTGGAAAGCAATGTGAAGATTATGTTTAATTCCAAATGTGTAATTCATGATGGGGCTCTGTCTGGGTGGAGTCAGTCTGTAGGATGCTTGGGCAGGCTCATGCCCACACTACTTCTGAAGGGAGTAGAAACATTGGGAATTATGCTAATTGTGTGTGACCCAAAAGCTCATTGTCATCAGCAGAAAGGCTTCCATTAATTACAGTAAGTGCTGGAGCAGAAGCTCCTTGGCCTGATCTTTTGATTCCCCTGTATTCTGGTTGCCGTGTCTCACTCAGTGTCTTCTCCAGGATTCAGCAATGTGCATAACTGAGTTGCTTTCCAGAAAGATGTTTTATTGACACTTATTTAAAAAATCATTTAAGGTCTGCTGGAATGGTGTGCAGTGGTATGTTGAAATGTGTGCCATGGGCCAGTGCTGTAAAAGGAGCTGAAACTCAGCTTGCTGGAGTAGCTCCCCAATCCACCAGACCATTTCATGTATTCTTTTTTATTAGGTTTTTTCTCTACCTTGTTAATAGTTAATCTATATTATACAGGGAGAGACTGGTGAAATAAATGATCTGCCAACTCTTCCCTGTATGTGTCCCCAAATGAGCTCTGAAATAACACTTTAAACAGGTCAAAATAATTTTTAAAAGCATTTTAAAAGATACGTCAGTATTTTATTTTATTTTCTAATGTGACACTGTAAAAATGCCATCTCTTGAACTGTTAGATTTCAGCTACTGATCCAGCCACAGCAAGTCATTCCCATAACTGACTGCAAGTGAAATAATTTCTCATGATTTTCTCTGTTTAGATGGACACACATACAAACACAGCGTGTGGCTACAGGTGCACGGGTTTTCTATAACTGTTTAAAAAGCACTGTATCTAAATTACCAAAGAGTCCTGAACAAGCAGGTTTCTTCTTTGTTTAAGAAAAGTAAAACAGGCTAAAATTAGAAGGATCAATTGGGAATGATAAATATTCATTAACCTGGATGTTGATGCAGTGGAACACTATTGATTTCTGTTGTTAAGGATTGCATTCTGTACCTGTCTGTCTAACTGTGCCACTGAGACCTGGGTGTGATCTGCCTTGGGATGCCTTGTGCTTGCTGTCTGCTGAGGCACATCAGGCATTTTACAACACAGAGCATTCGAGCCAGAAGTAACACAAAACCCATGGAAAACTGCATTTCCAGATTGCTTTGGTCTGGCTTCTGTCCTGGTAGTCACTCAGAGAGCCAGGCCATTACCCTGTGCAGCAGCAGGTCCTGTTCAACACCAGGAAGTGCCATGGGATGTGGTGCACAGCCCAGCTGTGCTTCCCTGGCCTCTTAAAACAGGAGGCTGCACAGCAGCCTTTGTTTGTCCCTCTCCAGCTGCAGGGAGTTCATCTTCCCCTTGGGGGGATTCCCTGTTCCTCTTGCACCCAGGCAAGACCTGCCACACAGAGGTGCAGCAGTGCTGCAGTCAGTGACTGACAGAGAACACACAGCAGCCAAAATCAAGTACTGGAGACAGTTTTGTCTTTCAGGGAGTTCTTTGTGATCAAATTTTGTTATCCAGTTACTTGTCCTGCTGCTCACAATTGAGTCTCAGCTCTGTGCTATAGATCTTATCCTCAGAGATTTCTGAATGAATTCACATGAAGTGCATTTGTGCACCTTTTAACACTGAGGTACTCTAGCTGTCAATAAGTATTTATGATTCAACTTTAAAATGTTGCCTTTGTCAAAGTTTTCCTTTAAAAGAGTGAATCTATTGATATGCTTGGATTTATTTATGTGCAGTCCTAGCCTTGTCCCCATTAATATCCTGTTCAAAGTGTAGGGGGTTAAAATGTAAAAGTGGAGGAAAAAAGTAGAAAGGATAAATGTAGGTTTGTTTTTAAATGTTGAAATGCTGTGTTTCCAAAAGATATGCCTGGGCTTTAAATGCAGAAATGTTGAAAACGAACGTCTTTATAAACTTAAGTGGTATGTAGTTATCACTCTTGTCTGTTATTGATAAAGTTGATTATTAATGTCACTGATTTTAACATCAATACCTACCATTCCTATTTAGAAACAGAGTTCATGCTGATACAAGACTGACTTGAAGATCACTTTTTCAGGCTTTTGTTTTTGTAGTGACATAAATATCTCCAGGCTGTAGTACAAAGAATGTACAATATTTAGCCACATATAACACAAAAGCTAAGTCATATTTACATGTTAGCAAAACCAACATAATTTAGTGTGAGCATGTGTCCATACAGTGCAGTGATTGATGTACAGATTATGAGCAAACATAAGGATCGTGCTTCATTTTTCAAGAAGTGTAGGTTTTTTCCCCTCTTTTTTTTGTTATATTGCTAGGCTAACAATAAAAAACTGATATTTGAGTTGTATTATTAAAATGTGATGGTGGAAGGAGGTGTATCAATTAATGTCAAATTCAACTGAGAAAAGTGATGATTAAATGGTCAGCAGCAGGTGAGGATTATGAGAAGCAGTAAAGCCCACAACGGGAGCCACATTCAATAGCTGCTTTCTGGCACAGGAACGAACATGAACATATTGCTGAGGTTTCCAGGTACAATTTAGTTTGACCTTTAATTAAGCACCAATCTCTACAAGGTAACTTAATTACCTTATCCCTAGGGTGGTCATGTAAGGTAGGTGGCATTGTTTGTGTGAGGTATTTGTATACTACAGAGGCTTAAGAAAAGTATGCAGAGAATAACTCTTTCCTCCTTTCTTTTCATCAGCTGCCAAGCCATGACTTTCCTGAAGTAGTTACACTTCTTTTGTGCTGGTTCCCAGCAGTGCTTGTGTATTTCACTTGTCCAGAAACACCTCGTGCTTTTGTTGCGTCCAAGTCAATTAGAGCTAATAGTAAATGGTTATGTGAAGTATCATGGGAGCTGAGAGGCAGCAGAGCCCTTCCCTGCTCTGGGTGCCCATATGCCATTCTGTTGTTTGTACACTGCTCTTTTATGTAATTACTTCATCCTTTTTATGTCACTCATTTCTTAACATCACTCAGCGATTGAACCCCTCTTGCTGTGTTTTTCAGTCAGTTTTACTTACTGGTTTTCTACTCTACACAGAGAAGTTTCTCCTCAGTTCCCTTAGTGAATCATCTTTTGTATATCCAGGCCAGAATGTCTTGTTTCAGGACAAGCCCTCTCAGTTAGAAGACCGCCTAGGAAATGTAAGTTTGTGTGTATTTACTAAGCAGCCTTTCACAGCTCTGGTGGGGTGTAAAATATGACATCGACCTTGAGGTTCTCTGTGCATCTCAGGCTCTGTAGGCATCTCACTTGATGCATTTGAGGATGGGTTTGTTCAGGTTGGAGAAGCAATGGAGTAAAAAACAAGTATGAAGGAGGCTGTGAATGGAGAAGAAGAGATTTCATTTTTTTCTCTGGGTGTTGAGGCAGGAGAGAGTTACTAGAAATATGTAAGAAATGCTTGTGCTTAGGTGGAAAGGATCTACAAACTGAAGCTGGTCTCCTGGAGCACGACTTTTTTTGTCAGGGTGCTATTGAAAACTGAAGACTGAGAAGAGATGAAGTGAGACCTAGGAGTTGGGAGGAAAGGGGTGCCTGGCCTAGACTTTACTTTCAGTCATTTGAAGTCTGCCTTTGCATACTAAGATAGTGGAACCAGGGCCCAAATTTGTCTGGTTGTGAAGAAAAGAGATTGAACTGGTGGGTTTCTTTCTGGTTGTTTTCCTGAATGTGTTTGGTGTGCTGGACTTCTCTGATTCTTCTAATGTTCCTATAGACTGCATCTTACTCACCTCAGCTGTTAAATTGACCAAAAGACTCTCAGCCTGGTTTAGACCTGGGCTGACAAACAATTTCCAAACAATTTCCAAGTGTGGTTTGGGCATGCATCAGTATTCTTTGCAATGCTAAGAAAAGACAGTAAACTGAAAGGATTTATCACTTAGACTGTAATATGTTTGTTTTTATTTTGAGCTGGGGTTTTCCTCTCGTATCAGAGAGCAAAAAGAAGAACCTTGCCTCCACTTGCACTGTGTTGTCTGTATTGTGAGTATGTGTATGTGAATAAATGTGTAGAAATGCTGAAAGGGAGAGGTGAAGAGCATCCTGGTAGTGTCAAGATGATGGGAGTCACCAATCTTAGTCAGGACAGTACTGGAAAAATTGTTTTAAGGTAGACATCACCTGTTTAGTGGAGCTTTTGATCAGGTTATTTCCACACACAGTGAAAGCTTAGCCAACCACTGTCCTGGCAATGGGGGGACTTGGTGAAGGGTTCAGATAGTGGGAGGGGGGGGGAAACAGATAGTGTGTGTTGTTGATCACTGCCTGTGGGATTTTGTGTTAACTTGCAAGTGATGAACAGGACCAGATCAGAAAGGGAGGCTGTGACAGCAGCCCAGATCTCCTGCAAGGACTGCTCCCCAGGGACAGGGGAAGGAAATGTGAAGCAGAAAGCCACTTTGTGAATTGGCAAATCTGGATGTTTTCATGTTCCTACGTATCTTGTAAGAAACTGTCTCCATTTGACTCAACAAACACCAAATTCCTTCCATAAAATAAAAACAAAGAGAGCTTTCTTCTGAAACACTGCTATGAAGCATCTGTTTTCAGTTAGACACAAAATTTTGCTTGGAAACATCCTGCTGGAGATGAACACCAAACTCATTTAATAAATCAATGCCAAAAACCATCTGAAGAGATCTGAGTCGATAATTGGCTTGACAAGATTTCTCAGCTGCTGATCCTGCCTGTGCCTCCCCCTGGGCTCGAGCTCAGCAGCATTCCCTGGGCTGGGCCATGCCCACCGACTCGTGCAGCCCCCCGTGCATATTCTGCATATGGAAATAGGCACTTCTTCCTTGCCTCAGCTGCCTTCAGGAAGCAGTAACAAAAGGCCTCTTGATCAAGTGTATTTATTTATTTAACTGGAGAAAATGAACCAACATGCTTGAGACCGAGAAAGCCTTAGTGGTCTGTAAAGCACTTTTGTTTTTTACAAACATACTTATACAAACTGTCTGACTAGCGTGCTGTAATCTGCAATGTCTATTGAATGGGATGGAAATACTTTGGGAGTTTTTTTGATCCTTTTTTATGTTATTGTTTTCCTCCTCAGGAAAACTTGCCAGCCCGGATAGCACAGCAGAAAAGCCTAGAGAAACACCTCTTGGCTGGTGTGCAGCAGCAGCAATACCAGTATAGGCATTGCTTTATGCAGTCCTGTTCCATCACTTCTGAATTTTCACATTTTCATCTGAATCAGCTCATGATACAAAGACATTAAATTGAAAGATTTTAGCAATTTTGAAATAGAAGAGTCTTTCAAACAATGATGGGGATGAACGGGAGCTCTGACTGTAGAATTCTGTTGAGAAAATACCTTGAAATAGCCATGATCTGGAGTTAGCTGACAAAATCTGCTACTTCTGAATATTGAAGGAAGCCTCTTCTTAGCTTCTGCTGGAGTTTTTTAGAGGCAGAAAAGTAAGAAGAAAAAAACACTACTGATTTTTGTCCTCAAAATATGAAGGAAGGAAAGTAAATTTGATTAAGGGGATTTACTTCACTTATGTCACACGGTCTTCTTCACTAAATATCATCCCTTACATTTTGTGCAATTAGCCAGCTTAGTTTCCTCAAATAAGTGCAATGCTAAGAACAACATGTTCGTTAGATCTAATATATCCTGGGTAAGGAAGTAGGTGTAGGTTTTCTTTTTCATCAACAGTGTATTTTTTAGTGTCACTGGTAGCAGTTAACCTTTTAAAAGGCAGTTGAGATTTTAAGTGGTAGATTATGTTCAGGAAAGGAATATTGGAAAAACCTTGGTGAAGTGGAGCTGTGCTGCTCTGTGGGAAATGAAGATGTTTGTGTGAGGTGATGGCACAGGAGTTGTGGTGAGTACAGTGCTGTTGGGGTGCTGTAGCTGAGAGCATTTGCTGCTTCACCTCTCTCCCCTTGTAATCCCCTGCTTCAATGAAAGTAGCAGGGATAAAAAATGCTTGTTTCACTTTACATCAACACTGGCTTATCTCACAAATCAACTGCTGATTTCACAATTTCTTTGGAGCTTGACTGTGTGGCACATTCATTTTTCATGGAGCAATCCTTTGCTGAAATGGCTTCTGATGACACATTGGCAAGCTACAGAAAATATGAGTTTTGGTGCCATTTTCTCAGCAAGACTCACTCACAGGAGCAGCACACTTGTGCACATAGTTCTTCCAGACACATCATCTTCAGTAACACTGAATGTTGGGTTGTATTTATAGAATTCCTCTTAAGCTAGAAAATTACAATCATCTACTTTTCAAATGTGTGTGGGTAGAGGCTGCAGAGCCAAACAGAAGCTTCATTTCTGTAGAGAGAAAATCAATGACATGTCGAAATTTAGAGCCAGCCTAGCTCCAGGGATTCAAAGTCTGACAAACAAGCACCCTGAGTTTATGAACTTGGCAAGTCTTACTTCAAGTTATTTTGAAAGTTGGTTTCAAATTTTACTATTTAGTTCCCAAAGGATAATAGCAATTTCTGAAATTCCCAGTGATATGAGCAAGGGCTTGAAGTACTGGCTACTGGTTGGATTGCTAGCTTAGGTAGAGCAATGAGGAAATAATGGTGACACAGTGGGCTCTGCTTAACCAGGATATAAATACACTGATGTCAGTGTGCTTTGAAAAAAAATTGAAGTTTAAAACATTAGAGCCTACTGGTCATCTCCAGCTTCCCAGATGCATGTGACCAGTAGCTAGCCATTGTCTTCAGGAGGTGAGATGATGCAGAGCCTAGAATTTTTTGCCTTATTGGAGATGTTAATTGGCAAAGTTTGAATAAGGCCCAGAAAACTTTCAAAATGACTAAAATCGGATGGAAAACATGGTTAGTCATTACAGATCATGCAGTCATTCTGTTTTATCTAGAGTGCAGCTGATTAAAGTTGACAAAAACCTCATAAAACTGCTTGAGAAATGTCATCTGAACCTAGCTGTTAAAAAACATTGAGATGAAGTGTCATAATTTGCTCTTCTAAATGATGGTAACAACTTCCTTAGAACCCAAGGCAACGTGTCAGGTGCAGTCATGCTGTGGAGAGGAGACCATTAGTTCTTTGTGGTTTATATGATGTGTGTGTGTCTGCAACACAAAATGACATTAACCTTTCAGACTTACTGCACGGTGAATAGAGGCCTAATTATCTTTTCACCATCACTCCTAGGTTTATTTCAAACTTACTGATTTCCAAGTTCTCACATCTCTTGAGTTATCCTTACTTTGCATTTTCATTCTCCAGCTATTAGCTTGTGTGTATTCCAGTCTGAATCTTGTTTTCCTGGGGGAACTCTTGCCTATTTTTTTTCTTTTCCCCAATTATGTTTTTTTTAAGCTACATTAGACTTTCAGTTTCATTGAAAGTTAATATCATGAGCAGATTGGTTGAAATAGTATTGCTGCTGATTTCCAGCTACCAAGTGACAAAATTAATCACAACCATGGGGGCTGTTCCAGATTCTGTGTCCTGTCTTGCTTCACACCTAGTGTTCAACCACATTCTTCATTTATGGCCTTCAAACTGTTTTTAATCCAAACTCATGCTAACAATTTTTTTTGTAATTAAAGTGCTTTGAATATATGAAAGTTTTCCCTTCAACAACCAATTCTGATTTTAAATCAAAGCAATCCATGAAATCTCAAAGTGATATAAATGTTAAAGCAAAAAATCTTGTTTATACGCTCCTTTTCCAGAACTTTTTACAACATTAAGACAGGATTCAGCTGCCCAAGTGTAGGCATGCATTATATCTATAGCTGAGCTTGTCATCTACATTCCTTTTATAGTAAATGAAGCGAGAGAAGCATTTTTAGGTGTAGTTAATGGCACCCTATAGAGAAGTCTCAGCCTGTGAAGCAGAATCGTGCCAGTGTGTGTCTCCTCAGTAACTGAGCAAATCTCACATTTTATAGACAACCCTTGTTAAGTGAGGTGAATTCTGTATTTAATATCACAGGTGTGTATTTCTTTATTAGATTAGGTTTCTAAACTCTTGCATTAACATCAGTAATATTTGCCAAATGAATTTAAGGAATCACAATCCCGTATTGTGAAATCTTAAAGGCTACTTCATCATCCTTTAATTTGAAGCTGGGAGCTGTAAGGGCAGTTTTCCCACATTTGGTCACCTCCAGGTTTTTCTGAGCGTCTGCTCCGAAGTTGTACAAGAAGGCATTTTTTGCCTTCATAATATTTGTAACAGTGTTTTAGTGTTTCTGATTTGTAGTGCATCAGTGAGAAGGACCTTTGTGCTGCAGGTTTGTGTCACCTGCTGCAGCAAGTCCAAGTCTGCTAGCACATTTGGAGTGTGGAAGTGCTCTCAAGAGACTGGAGAGGTTGCTGAGAGTGTTGATAGAATTGCCACTGAAAATTATCATCCAAAAGTATCACAAGTTCATATTTTGCTACAGTAGTCAAAGTCAACTCTTTCATTTTGTTACAAAGAAAAACTGACTTGTGCCTTTAACTTATATTTGTGAGATCTGTCAGCTAGAGGAATCTGGTATAATTTCTGCAAACACTGAAATAGAGATGTGGACTCTTTTGTGATGAAGGTTTCAAGGCTTTCTTTTCAATAATGAAGGTTTACCAGAAACCATCAGAAGGTTTACAACTCCATTTTCACATCAAAATCTTTATTTTAATCTACCAAAGTTCACATACACAACGGGTGTTTATCAAAGGCAGCAGCTTCTGGACTTCATGTTAGTCACTTGGGGTTGAGTTCTGTGGCTTTTCATTAGGCCTTGTTAGCAAGCTGTTCCACCCCCACACTGGGTTCAAAAAGGAGTAAATTACAGGATTTTTGAAAATGTTCTTTTCTTCTGAATGCAGTTGACTCTGTTTCTTAGACCAGATGGAATAAACAACTGATGAGTGTGTTGTTTATGCCAAAAGCACAGAAAGCTGGAAAAAAAAAATCTCTTATTAATGCTGAAACTTTATTTCTTTGTCCCGCTCACACTGTTTAAAGGTTAGTGTATAAAGAGAAGTTTTTTCAGTGATACTGAACCTTTCTACATCTCTTTATTTTCCTTTTTGCAGCCTTTGGGGAACAGCAGGGAGCAGTCTCAAAGGGTTCAGGCTTTGCTGCCTCTGCTACTCCAAGTGACAGACTTTGTTAGCACAGGGGTTTGGTCAGAGCTTGTGGGAGCTGGGACCAGCTCTCCCAGAGGTCCCTGACCTGAGCTGCAATATGTACATTCAGTGGGTTGGAATCTCATCCTAGAGGATTGCTGTGTCTCAATATCACTTCTGCATGTCTAACTGCAAGTAGAAAAGAGAATTATACCTTTTCATTGATTAGAAAGTCTATGCATGTACTTTATGCACAGTGATAAAAAATCCCAACATAGGCACAAGGAGTTTGAATATTTAGTCATTCCAGCTTCTCTTTCATTGATTGGCAAATAGATGGTAGATGGAGAATTAAAGAGGGCTGCAGCAGATAACTCTAAGTAAAAAAAAAAACAAACCCAAACAAAGCAAAAACAAGGGAAATGAAAAAAAAATTGGAAAATAACGTGGATTTTTCACATTTCAATTCTATAAAACTGATGAGGTTCTTCAGGTGGTTCTGGAGTATGATGTGTCTGTGCCCTGGCTCAGAGTGTGCTGTGGAACTGCAGTGATATTGGTGGGATTTCCCCCATTCACACTGACAGAACCAATGACCTGGAGTGCATCAGAGGGTGAGGATGTGGCCTGCCATGAGGACAGACCCTGGCAGCTTTAGGGCTGGGGAGGGCTTGTGCAGCACCATCCTGGCACGTGGTACCAGCTGCTGGTTCCAAGGCAGGAGAGCAGGGCAGAGCTGCAGGCAGCCATTCCAGCAGCTGCTCCATGGAGGAGGTGCTGCCAGGGGAGGGAGACAAATGTGCAGCTGAGGCAGCCACCCAGGAGAACAGAATACAAGGGGCAGCAGAGTCAGACAGCTTTTGTAGCCATTGAACACTGTGAAAAGCCGTGCAGAGAGGCTGCCTGCTTGAAGATGCTCGGGAGATGTGAGATACATGCTTCTCCCTGCTTTCTCATTTTTAACAGTATGTTAGCTGCTGTTTCTTCTGTGCATCCTTGAGGAGTAATTGTGGAGCACACTATGTTGAAACCAACAAAACTTATGCTTTTATTTTTATCTCCTTCCTAGTGTTTACTGGAGTCATTACACTGATCTTAAGTCCAGTGAATGCAGTCTGGTGCCTCTTACAGGAAGAAAGCCCTGTCTTGAAAGTGCAAAAAGTATTAATTGTTTCTTTTTCCTCATTCAAGACGGACATTCACGTCCTTGTCTTTTGATTACATGGTAAAGAGGTAGTGTGGCACATGGAATTCTTAGGCAGAGATGCCTTTCTATGGTTAAAATGCAAAACTTAGGAGCCAAGGCCATATGATGAATGTCTGGCTGTGCTGTAGACCGGTCCAAACAGTATTCCAGATGTGTGTTGGCCTCAAAGTACAGATTGATTGTGTTTCTGAGCCCGTTTATACCTCACTTTGCCACAGGGAGCATTCCTAGCACAGCGTTTTCTGTCTCCACACACACACTCACCCCTCACTTCCTGCCCACCTTCAGTGGGCACTTCCATGGCCCGAGCATGGCCGTGTAGTGCACCCCTCTGGGGGCCTGCTCCACTCACTGACCTGGTAGGAAGCTAAAACAAGGGGGGTGGGTAAATAATTCTCCTGGGATTGTATTTCCTGCAGACTTAGGGAATTGAAACAACTCAGTGAGGAATCGGACAAGCTCCAAAGCTAGGGGAAGGAGCTGGCTATAAGGAGCAGGGTGAGATCATATAGCATAAGGTAAAGAAGAAAAAGAAAGGAAGGCAACGTGGCAGAAGAGGAAGGGGAATTCCTGGTGGAAGCTTTTCCACCAGCCTTTCAGAATGGTTTGGTTACTGAGCAGCATGCGTAGCTGTTGACAAAAACTGTTGTTCAGCAAAGGCCTGTGATTTCTCTGAGGAATGAGAGACACCTCTTCCTATCATAGTATATGCCCTTGAGTCTTATGTTCTTAGAAGTATGAATTTCTGAAGATAGTTCTCAGCCAGTGTAAATGCACATGACTTCAGTGAGCCCAGACAAAGCTGACTTGTGATGTTTTCTCCTCGGTAACATTATGTGTTGTGGCTGAGCCGATTGCATTGTTCACTGCCACTGAAAGGAGCATTTTTGTTCCCAGTGCTCAGGCCTTGCTCCCTTCCTCGTGCTGGCTCCAGGGGCTGTTGCACTCTGCTGAGCCCCTTTGGCTGCCTGGAACTGGACAAACCAAATCCCAGTGTTACTCCCAGTCTAAAGCCAGATCAGGGCTCTGTCAGAGATGTGGAGCTGGTGTTGAAGTGAATGTGCCACTTAATAGCAGTCTGGTTTAGTTCTGTAGCATTAGGTCAGAACCACTTTGAAGACACAGCTGCTTTTATATTCTATTAGACATCTGAGAGTTTAGTTTCCTGAAAGATTTCTGGTGATGTTGAGTTCTGGGGTAGAAATAATCTCATTTAATATTTAAGTATTCTTGCAGTGACAGTTTCTTTAGTATCAAAGCTCTCTGTGCCTTTAACATGAAGACTTCTGATAAGAAGATCTAAACTTAAAATGGTTCACTTGAGGTCTTTGTCGTATTTAGTAAGGATTAAATAAGACTTTTCCAGTTATGTATGATAGAACTGCATAATGAGAGCTAATGAAACAGTCAACAGAAAGTAATTTCATTCCTGCTGCCTAATGCTGTACAATAAAATTTGAAATTCATGGAGCTTCTATCAGTTTGATTAAAGCTCATTTCATCCTCCAAATAAAGCTTCTTAGATGTTGGAAATTGAAACTGAGAACTGGGATCTCTTGAGTATTTCCTAATGATTGTTTAAAACCATTACCTGAATCAGTTATTGTTATTACATTAATCAGCATCGAATTTAAAAAGCAAAAGAAAACAAACAAAACCAAGAAAAACCAAAAGCCACAAACCAACCAAAACAACCCAGGGAAAATGAGAATTCGACCTCAAATAAACTTAAAATTCCATAAAATTCCAAGACAATTGGATGTCTTGCTATAACTGTGATGCCATGGCTCTCTCACTATGTATAGGCAAACGCTACAGAACATGTCTAGATTTGCCATCCAATTGGTGATTTTGTTCAAAATGAGAGCTTCCTTCAACTAAAGAAACGAGTATGTAGCTCCTGCTGGTTCCACGTGTTACACCAGACTTGTGGCTCTTCTTGGCTGCTCAGCCTCAGTTTTCTAGAAGCAGTTTAGTGTTAACCATGGGACTTGGGTAAAAAACTTACTTAGTGGAATTAAAAATGTATTTTGGAGTTAATAACTGGACAACAGGCAGCGTATGCAGTCTGCTCTGTTTTTGGGGACTGAGAAAGCAAATCGACGAGTCAGCTTGACACTTCAAGGATGGGCATGCAGGCAAGTACTGCAAATATTTGTTTAATGCATTTCTTTAAAATAATACTGTAATTCTCTGATACCCCTGTCGTAAATCTGGGAACTGCAGGTGATGATACGGAATAATCAATATCATTCTTCTGGATGACTTATGCATCCTTGAGAGGGTAAATCATCCACTGTGGGGGGTTTTTTCACCTCTTGGTAATCAGACTTCAAAAAAATCAATATGTGCTTGGTGGAGAAGGGATTCAGGGATTGCAGCAAAGCACTGCAGGCTGTATTTCTTCCTGTAAGGAAAGTATCCAAAGGGGCAGTGCCATGCCTTTCGATTCACTAATATTCTTTCTGGCTGTTGTAACCATTACGTTAGTGACAGTTATTCTGTGTAAAAAGGATTTGATAATGCTTTTATCTCTCAGCCCTGAAAAATAGTATTTATGTCGACAAAAGGATCCTGTCCTCTGTGCTGTGTGTACACGTACATTTGTGCACAAACCCCTGATGTGAAGCTGTACAAAGTCAGACGTAGTGCATTCATTTACATTCATCTGCTGGCAGTGTGAAGTAGGCATTATCTTTTTCTGACAAAACCTCAGTTCATCCCAGCTCGGTGTTCTTTCCTTAAAAATGCTACAACCATTCAGACCACAAAATACATTTTCTTAGACTCTGCCGCACATAATTGGAGCAATGAGGCTCCTGCAGTCCAGTAGTCTCGGCCATATGTGTGAAGAGTTGCATTCACAAAGGCTTTAGGTCTAAAGTGCTGGCTGCTGGAATGAGCCTCCGGGTGCTGAGTAAGAGCTTGATCTGATGATGCAGTGGTACCAGTTTCAGGAGTCTTCTTCATCACCCTGCAGACTTCTTCATGCCTGCCAAAGCCCTCTGTTAGCACAGGTAGCTCAGTGTCACAATTCAGGCTGCCTTGCTGCTCTGGGGACCGACAGGCACAGGTGGCTGGGCTGGAAGCTTTGCCTGCTTCCTGCTCTTGGAAGTTAGCTCGGATGCCAGCCCTTGTTTGCTGGTGGAGAATCTTTTGCTGCCCATCAACATGAAAGAATTCATCCAGAACTTACTGGATATATTAACAGATTGGTATTATCAGCAAGAGTTCCCTCTGTCAGCAGATATCCAGAGTGCTTTTCCAGCATCATCTTTTTTTGCTTCCCAGCAACTGTGCAAGCACCAGTTGCTTCAGGTCTGTTTCCAGTCTTGAGCCCAAGGTTTTAGCTTTTATTGTGTCCCATGGCAGCAGCCTACTCAGAAACCTTCACAGAAAAATCCAACCCTCTTCTCCAGCAAGGCCTCTGATTTCCTACCCAACCCCATGGATTGTCAAGGCTCAGAAGGGGAATGGCTGAGAGTTTTTTACACTCTTAATTATGCAAATAAGGATCCACAAAACTTTCCTTGGACTCTACTCATTCCTAAAAGACTCAGATTATTTATTTTAAGTGCTGAAAAGCCACTAGAAGCTGTGGGGCTATTAGCATTGCTTCCATGGCCTCTTGGCTGGCCTCAGCAAAAGGAATAGAATGACAAGAGCATTTCTCTCTTGCTGTTGGAATCCCACTGCCTCTGTCCAGCCTGGTAACTCTGGTCAGACATGTGCTTTGTGGTCCCTGGTGCCAAGGCCTGGGGTTCCGGAACTGTTCTCTGCCGTGCAAAGTGACCTGGCTGTCTCCAGACCACAGCTCTGCCCCTGCCCTTGGGAAAGAGCAGGGAGGAAGCACTGGAACAAGCTGAAAAAAATTGAGATTTAACTCCTTTAAGTGGAGATATCAGTCATTACTGATCTACATTAAAAAATGCTAGGTTAGTACTGGACAAATACATTGTAGTGCTCTTGCTTATATTTTTTACTGTTTAAATAATTTCCATAATTTTCTGTTAGGCCAGAAATAGACCTTGAGTTTAATGGTGTAGGCTCTTGTGATTTCATGACAATATAAGCCACTGTTTTTATTACATTTAATGACTTGGTAAATTAACTGATTAAATTGTTGGGTAGATTCAGACTTGGTGTATAAAATAGCCTATTCTAATCTGAAATGTAATTGAATATGTATCAGTTGTCCTTCATATCTTTCATACAAGATCCTAATGTTATTTGTTACCCATTATTTTCTAAGTAAAATGAGCATAATTAAATTCTTAATTAGCGAAAGCATATTTTTTCTTTCTTTTTGGTTTAGTTCCTCAGAGGATTCTATATTATCTTTTCAGGGAATTGCTCCCAAAACATGAGCATTTATCATACTGGAAAACCCATTTTAATTGATTGTTCAAGTGTCTAGTGGCCAGCTGGTATTTTTAATGCTCTTGCAAATGCTAAGGCCTGCATGCTAGAGAAGTTTCTAAAGAAGGTGGACTTGGATGACAGGAATCCAACAGTTCTCTTTTTTTTTTTCAGTTTAAAGATTTTTTTCATTGGTGACTGTATTTAAATGGGGTCTTTTTTACACATAGGAATTGGTTATTTCTGTAAAGAAAACAAATGAAATTTTTATGTAGGTAAAAACACTGGCATGAATTCATGTAGATGTAAAGATAAATAAAGAAATACATCTTAATCTCCCCTTAGGTTACATGAATCATTACTAATTATTTTAATTAATGAGTTAGTTAACTAATTCGAGTTGGAAGGTGCTGGTGAGGTACAAGCTGTTATCACTGGTTGTTGTGGTATATAAGTACCAATTAATATTTCCTACACCCAAGGCTAATTACTTCAAAAGATATATTTAATTAAAGGAAAGAACCCTGCAATTTGTCAGTGTAGATGCTTTTCACTGCCAATAGGCTTCTGCTCCTTCTGAACACGATGGGGTGTGCAGGTTCAGGCCAAAAATGGTGTTCTACACTTTCAGGTTTGAGGTATTTTCATGTCACTTTTATGTGATTAACCACTGGTTGGTCATTGTTACAGTTCACCTAAATGACATGTAACATTCCTGCTTCTTCCAGAGCAGTAATATAACCAAAAAACACCCAAAAGTTTCATTTTAGGATGTTTGTAGCAATATTTCATCAGGAGAGAGCTCTCATGGTGAATAAAGAATTGTTAAAACCTAAATTCAAGACTCAGTTTCCATGATTATACTCAGGGAAATGGAATCGTCAAATGTAATTACTTTTAAATTTTGAACATAGCAATGATTTTGCACGAGCAGAACATTATCATGTCTTTGTCTAGAATTAATACAATTAGAAGAAGTAGGGAGGAAGAGGTACATGGAGTTTTAAGAGATGAGTACAGAGAAAAAAGCAAAATGAGATGTATGAGGGACTCCTGGAAAACTTGCTTATCTCAGAGTAGCTGTTTTGGATACTGCGCGGACGAGAGGATTTCTCACGTGGCTTTAAGGGAAGGGACATATCCGGGACAGCATTTCAGGAAAGCAGAAATCATCATCCCTAAAGGTTTGCTGTCCTCCCAAGAACCTTGGAACAGGAAGGCTGTGAGCTCTGACACACCTCTTGTCCTTCCACGAGGGCGAGGTGGAGCTGGCCCATAGAAGACCAGGATTGTGGGAGGGGTTGGAAGTCGCTCTCTTCTCACAGAGGGTCAACACACAAGAGTTGTTGAAATCTCAGTTGTTCCTTAATCTCTGTGTGATTATGGCAGCCAAAACTCTGAGTAAAGGAATAAAGAAGGAATGGGTAATGGAAGTTAATTTCCTTGCCTCAAGCTGGATTTTTCTGGAAGAATTTGATACTTTACTGTGAACTTTACTTTTTCCTTTTGCCCCTCAAACACCTCATGTACTGTTAATTGGGTGAGCAGGAGAACAGTTGCTTCTCCAGGCCAGCCACTTTTTCATATTTAAATCTTTCTTTTTCTGTGTGTTCTGTCTTATCATTGCTTTTTATGTGTGATTGTATATAGAGTGCAGTAATTATAGAGAAATACCGAATGAGATCTCCCACAGACTGGAGATACAAGGTCTTGAAAACGTCTCCGTGTGATGTTTCTCAGCAGGATCCATTTGATCATTATGAAATTATTGTAGGAAACCACAGCTTTTTGCCTGTGACTCCAGACAAGAATATGTGATATCGCTCTGATAAAAGAACAGAGAGCCAAGGCTGGCAAAGCAAAGACTGCAGCTGTGGAAAACAAAAGTTGTGTCACAGAAGTAGGATAATATCTGAGCTTTCACTGTCTTGGTTAGAAGAATAACTTGCCCTGTGCCAAGTACAGGGCAAAGCAAAGAAACAGATTAAACCTAAGAACATCAGAGTGCTTGCAATGCCAAAAGGTGCCCAAGAAGATAATTCATTTTTGAATGGCTTGATTTAAAAGATACTTCATCTCATATCAGAAGCTTTGCTTTATGTAATGAAAAGTCACACCATTTTGAAAGCAGACAAAATAGGAGGGAGACACAGGGGCTGTTTATTTTGAGATGTAAAAGGTATGGAAGGGACATTTAGATTGATGGGGAAGCAAAACAAGCTTTTATCCAAGGAAAGATTTTTTTTTTCCTTACCTAGTGTTCAGATGTCCAGTCACACATGAACAGGTTGTTTTGATTTCCCCATGAAAACCAAAAAGACAGAGGGACATGTAGTGGTAGAACAAAATGAGTGGCATAGGGGAGAATTTGTGATCTTGCTTCATGTGACTTTTCATTTTATAGGAGTTCACATAGTGGCAACAGTTCTTCAGATTTCTTCAAAATTCGTGTTTCATGTTTGCCTGTAATCTGATGCCAGTAATGTGCTTTCATTTGTTCTTTATCCATGTAATAGACTATTTAATAATTCAGCATTTACTTGTTGATTTTTCCCTGTAAAAAGCTCCAAATCTGAATCTGATTCCAAATCACTGTCTTGATTTTTGGCACAATGAAAAGCAGATTTTTAAAATAAGAAATGAGCTTGTAGGAGTGTAAGAGTTTGGATGGTCAGAGAGGTGGGGTTTGCCTCTCCCATCTGATAAGGTGTGTGACCTATTTCTTAACCTGACATTTTAGACTTTACCTGGTAAAGCAGAAGGAGTTCTCCCAATTTCCATTTGTAGGTACTTTGCAGTTCACGTGGTGATTGTTTTCATCATTCTTTTATCCATACCTGCTACTGTATTTTTACATGTATCTGCCAGGGTTTTGGGTGTGTTTTGGGTGAAGTCTGTCTTTGATAAAAGGTGACCTTTTGGTTTGATTGTTTGGCAGACTTCAGTGCTAATAAGCTGAAGGATGAAGTGTTTAATGAATCCTGTGTATAGAAATAATGATAGATGACTTATTTGGAATTCTACAGACACAGCATGGCCAGGCATGCTGAGGAGTGCCTGGAACTGCACCAGTCTTAGAGGGAAGCTTATTGATTACACAGAGACAGGGCACATTTTAATAATTTTTAGAACACTGTACTGCCTAAGGTACTAAAATCCATTAAAGGAGGATTATAAACTTTGTTTTAACCTAGATCCCAAATTGTTTCTCGGTGTACAGTCAACAGCAGCTCTGTGAGATCAATCACAGTTACTAAGGCATATTAAAATCAACTTGTTTAATTTTAATTGCTCGTATGCCTGACTCTGTGAGGCAGCTGTTCATAAAGCTAAATTGCTTTTCTGCCAGACAGGAGTTTCATTTCACTTCATGGTAGATTTTTGTCTTGTACACTTAACCAGCATTTTGCTTTCCTTTCCCCCTCCTTCCCCCTCACCCATGATTTTCATTTCTCTCCAGGTAATTTTCTCTTTTTTGCCTTCTATCCTCATTAGCAGAAGCTGCAGCCTTGCCAGTGAGTCAACTTTAATAAAATAGGTGGATTGTTTGAATTATTAGTTGATGTAGAGGTACAGACCTGGAGCTCTTTTTGGTAGCCTCTGTTAACCTGTGCTACGTGAGCGGTTTTGCTTGCAGACTCCTAATCAGCTCATGAAAGCTGCTGGCTCTATTGATGGATGTATTGTGAACAGATGCATTTACTTTAAACTTGTATTCTATTTTCTGTTTAGCTGCATGCATTTTAGTTCTCTGTGCTCTGTTTTTTCTTAGGGGAATTCTATAAAGCCATTTAGTAATTTCATTCCTGGTTTTGCATCTTCTGTCATCTTGTGTTTTGATAGGGAAAGATCCATGTTCAGTTGGTAACAAGTTATTTCCTTGCTTCAGTCTCTGAAGTTAATCATAGACTGTAGTATCAGAAAAGGAGTGACACACCTGAGTCCTAACCTCCCACACAATGTATTAAACACTGCTGTTGCCCTAATCTTTCAGTAGGATGGGCTTATGATGCCTCCTTGCTGCCCAGCATGGACACAAGATGCTGCTCTGTTCTGGATACATATTCTGGATACACATTTCCAGTCAATTTGAGGATTTTCCGTGTCCTTCAAGAAGCTTCTGTTTCAGGTCAATACTTGTAGGCTCATAGTAAATGCAGAAGAATATGAGGTAAGAATAAAATTACTGGTTTTCATTTATTGAAAGGCAGCGCTTCTTGGAAGGTGCATGCAAGAGGCAGATGAGCAAAACCAGAACACTGCATTTTGGGAAAAGAGCAATGGTTCTAGAACAGCAATTTTACAAGTGCTGAATTTCTATGTGGCATTACAGTAATGCCATGTTAGGGCAGTAAGTGGAAACAATTAGGGTGATTGGGACATGGTGTCAAAAGTTCTGGTTGCAAAGGGAAAGGGTTTCAAAGTGGCATGGGAAGCTTTGAAAATGCAACAGAACATGTAAAGTAATGTAAAATTATCATGACAATTCTGGGAGTACACAGCACTAAGTAATTCTGTATTTATTTTGCTAGAAGTTTTACCCTAATGGTAGCCATAGACCCTATGGATTTTGCAATTTTCCAATAGTTTCACTCCTATGAAATAATGAAAGTTTCTTTTTTCATATGGGTACTTCCCATAATGGCACGAGTTAAGTTCTTATGTTGGTTGTCTGTTTCAGCTTTATTTCTCATTTTTCATTCATGTGCAGTCTGTGCTCCTTGTGTAGCAGGTTTGAAAATGCAATTTGCAGGTGGAGGGGGGCACAGGGACAGTATGCACTGCTGTCTTGCCATGGTGGTGGGAAGCTTCATCAAGAGGGAGCTCCTCAGAACTCCCTTTTCATTTTTTCCTGTCTTCATGTAATAATTTGCAGTGACTTTGAATTTTGGGGATTTTCTAAGCCAGTAAGAAATGCTGGAAATAGGAAAAGCATTCAATACAGTCATATTGCAGATCTCTTGATATCTTCTGGAGGCTGCAGTCCTCTTCAGTGGGCCTCAGTGAGTCACATAAAGCTCATGCTTTGCAGCTGCCCTGCTTCTCCTTAAGCTTCTGTGGTCAGGGGTTCTGTGAGAGCAGAGAAAGCCCCGAGTCCTCTCCTGTCTCCTTCAAAAGGTTGGCAAAGCCACACTTACATGTTTCCATGCTGAATTTCTGAGCAATGCTGAGCGTGCCTTAGTTCCTCCTCTCCTCACCTGTGTGCCTGTTGAACATGTTCTGCTGTGTCTGTCTTCAAAGGCAGAGAGGGCTTGCAAAATTCAGTCAGACTTTAAAGAGAACCTGCTGTTTGCAAAGGTTCTTCTCTGTGAGGCTCCTTGGCTTTGGAATGCACTCTTGTTGATCTCAAATAGCTTGAATTTGTTTACATGTTTTTGGAATAAAAAATGGCTGTCTCCATGTGACTTTGCTCTTAATTTTCTGGAAGGACAAAATTTTAAACCAGAGGTCTGTTGAGGTGAACTCACACTCTAAATAAAGCACCAATTCTCTTCCTTTAAAAAGGTCTGACAAGTCAGTAGTGGTGTTTAGGTAGGTCTTTCCACAGAACTGCCAGATAGTAAAACAAAGACATGATGTAACTGTTTTCCTCTGACTGGGCCAAAGATGCTTTGCTGTAAGAAGGGAGCAGCATTTCCTTCTCTGTGCATATAATCTGGGAGTCTTTATTATGAATAATGAGCCATCTGAATTGGGAGAGCCCTGTGGCTCACAGAGGTCAGCCAGCTACTATGGTGATGGACATTGTGTAAAAATGTCAGTAAAATAGAACCCTAGGATATTCTCTCTAGACTTTATTATAAGTCCCAGGCAAACACTCCCAGAAATGAAAATCCTCTAGGGAATGTTAAATGTAACTCAACCTTGACTTGCAGGAATTCATCTTCAGAATGGAAAAATTGTTTGTCTCTGTGTCCAATTAATTCTTGGCTTTCATTTGAAACTGCCAGAGACTTTGCCAACCCAGTTTTGATGGGTTTTATTTATGTAGTATATATCCTTGTCAGCTGAGAATTAGTCTCATATATATTGGAAGAGGATTTTTTTATTCACCAGCAACCTGGATGTTGTACACAGGAGACCTGAAAATGCAAGAATCTGTCTCACCTTATGAGTCACAGAGCTAAACACTCTCTTTGAAGAGCTGTCGACCCAGCATGCCCCATACAGGCAGCAGGTTAACCAATGAAACATTGATTATTAACAGAAAACAGATACATGATCATCTTCCTGCCTAAAACCTCTGCTAGAAAATAAGTTTCCTGAATTCCTCAGTCTTACTTCATATGAGGGAAAGGTTTCAATTTCTGCTGCTTGCAAGGTCTGTCAGTTTTTTCTCCAAATGAGAAACAGTAATGACTGTAATGCTTTTGATCAAACACTTAAGACATATTGATGAGTGTTTGGGAGTTATTGCAAGGTTCCTTTGCAGATTTTTCTTGGCTTCAGACCAACGTTTGGATTAGACCTCTGGTTCCTTGCTGTTGTCAGTTTTCCTGTTATGCTCCAAGAGAGATTTCCTAGTGCCAATCTTTCTCTGTGTGACCGCAGAGGAAGGCGGCGGTGCTGCCGTTCCCGCTCTCCGCACGGGGACACCGATCCTGCCTGCGTTGCTTCGCCCTTGCCTGAACCTCATGCTGAGCTCCCAGCTCTCCAGTGACTGGGTGAAGCTCATAAACAGAGTTCTCGTGAGCTGGGACCTCCTGGTTCCTCTGGTGCTTTGGCCAGATGTTGATCTACAGCAGCCTCAGGGATCTGCTTTGGCAGAGTGCCTGGGAAAGGTGATGGGTGTCCAGTAGGAATAAACAGCGACTGGAGCAGTCACCTTTTCAGAGAGACATTACTGGGAGTTTGTGACCTGCACTCTGCAAAACCACTCTTACACTCCCTTCAAGCTAAACAGTGGTGTGCATTTGAACCCAGGATTTTCACTGATGGGATGTGCCAATGTCCACCAGGAGAAACCTGTTAACTCTGGAAGAAATCAGGACCAAACCCATATAAGTCCATAGAAATCAGTATTGTTAGGAGTGGATCTTGGTCATGTTTAAGGATAGATTTGAGTCAAAAACTCATTTCATGTTTTTCTTACTGATAAAACATTTTCCATTAGCAGTTTGTCTACCTGTTTAATTGCTTCCAAATAATTTTTTACCGAAAAAAAATTGTGGAGAGGTAAATGTACATGAAAAAAATGTGAGCTGCAGAAAAAAATTATGCTGACCTTATACTTTTTCCTGAACATAATTCATATTTCTGTATTCGCTTGTTCTTTAATGTGCTTAAGAGAAAGTGAATGTGGAAGAAAGAGAACTATAATTTAGTGTATAGAAAACTTTAAAATTCTTTGCGTAATTTTAGACGTACAGGCTTCTGAAGGATAAATATGGACAGGCACAGCTAGCTGCCTTTTTCTGCAAATACACAAATGTCTGAATGAGTCTAATCATACAATATAATGTAATATATTATGTTCCCACAATGCATAAAATACCTTAGAAGTAGAAAATCATTTGTGGTTTTAGTTCAAACTAAAAGCAGCAATTACAGCATGAAAATAATGGAATTTTTAAAACACAGCTTTTGTAATCTACAAATTATAGAAACAAGCAAAAAGGGAAACGATAAAATGAAGATTTTAAATTCTAAATCGTCAACTTGAGATTTTCCCCATAGCAGATAGGAAGCCTGCTCTGAAGTAAAGGAGCTGAATTTCCAGGAATGTGTTCCTTAGAATGGGACCTGGGAGTCAGAGCACTGCCAAGGAGCAGGGGCAGGCTGTCAGCAAGAGAGCAGTTGTTGCAGGGGGACTTACCTGGTGGGCAGTGCCCTGATCCCCCTGCTCTGCTCGGCTTGGGGAGGAGCTGGGCCACAGAAGCTGTGCAGAGCCAGGACACTGCACTGCCAGGCAAAGTCTGTGCGGGCTCAAGGGAAGCCAGGGGACACCAAAAAGAGCAGAGAGCTCCAAAATAAGCCCTCTGGGGAAACACTTGTGGGGCTGCTGCACAGAGAGAATAGAAGATAAAGGAATGGTACAGAAAGGGTGGTTTCAGAATGGCAAAGAAGAAATGATGATGTATATCCATGGAGAGGATAGGAACCAGGACACTTAAAATACCCTGAAATTTATCCTATGCATTAGGGAAACTTAGGTTAATTAAACACTGGAACAAGACAGGGTTTAAATGGAAACTGGCCATTCTAAATAATAAAAACAAGCAGCAGTAAAATCATAGAAACAGCAGATCAACTTCTTTTTGGTGACCACATCAGGCAAATTCTTTGGCCAGAATAACAGGGGCCCATACCTGATGCACCTAAACCCTCTTGATGGCATTCCCTTTTCCACCCCATGCTTTGAGGAGTGTTTTTGTGAGCTTAGGCAGTGGGAAGGGTGGTGGGGAGGACCTAGAGCTTCTCTCTGGCCCTCTGCTCTTGGCTTGCAGCAGCTTGTTCAGGCAGCAGTGGTCTCCAAACTCTGTCCCAGACCTTGGCCAAGGACAAGAGCAGACCAGACAGGTTCTCATGGGCACATCCCATGTTGGTATAATCCCAGTACAATCCCAGTGAATGTAACAGAATCCCACCACTGGAGATGTTACACAGGTACTGAGTGTGTGAGACACTGGCTTGTTCATTGAGATGCTCCCAAGTAGCTGATACTAGGCTGATAAGATTTGTTTTACACACAGAGCTGTATGGGTCATTAGTGAAGAACTGAAACAGATGATTACTGAGAATAATTGATTTTCAAACTACAGTTCTTTCTCAATTAAAATTATCCTGAGGCACTCAAAAGCTATAATTTAAAGTTGTAATAGAAATACAAGCAAGTTCTCACTTGTGGTGATTTTTTTAGATAAAATAACCATTTTGAGTCATACGAACAGTAAAAAAGTGTCCTTTTTATAATAAATTATGTAAATTTATTTTTAAATGGATTTAAATTGATTTTGATTTGGTTTTCAAGTGTGTTCCAATCAGGAAATTGGGGGCCACTTCTCTTACTGAGGAAATAATGGATAAGAAGCCCCACTCTGGTGTAATCAGCTGAAACTTTACCACTCTGTTGGATGGCACAATATCTTACCCAGTGCCCTAAACCAGATTTGAGCAGAGAATGAGGGTCGTTGTCAAATGCCTGACCCTCCTGAGCTTCCTCTGGGCGGCTGGGCTGGTCACTGCACACCTTCAGAATGGCTCATGCAGACCTGCTTTGTCTGTAGAGATCAGTCAGTATTTCTAATGAAGAATTTTAATGCTTGTGGCATGGGCATTATCTCTTAAAGCTGTTCCACAGCAGCAATATCCACCATATCCATGGGTTGGGAAAATAAGGGAGGCATTTCACCCAGGCTCTCTTAGCCTCTGAAGCCCTTGTGCTTTTGATCCACATAGGATCATTCCAGCCCAGTTTCAAGACTCCCACTTCTGTTCACTCTGCAACCTCTTCTTTTCCAACTTTGTGTCTGGCTTGGTGCAAAATTTTGTGGGGGCTTAATTTTGTGAAATGGAATTTGTGAAGGGCTGTGGTTATTTAGCATTAGAACTTGCAAGAGAAAATTTGTGTTTGTGACAGAAATAAATTCTTATCCAAGAAGTTCACCCCGCCCCCCAGTCCTTGCTGTGGGCTCTATTAATAGAGCAACTTTGGTATCATTTTATCTGCTGAGTGCTTTGACTTGGACAGAAAATATTGATCTGTAGCATGATCTATCCAAGGGCAACAGCATCGTTAATTGCTAAGTGATCTGCAAAACAATTGGAGACCTCCTGGCTGGTGTAGAGAGAGATGAATGGAGCTGTCTGCCTAATCAGATCCAGTTGTATCTGTCTATGGACCCAGTTGTGTTGTTCCCAGATGCCATCAACATCTGTCACTTCCCCGCTTCTCACAGGAACATGTGCCATGCTCTGCTCTGCGGGCTGCTGCTCAGGAGCCTTTGAGGAGAATTTTGTTGGGGTGGGAGAGAATGGCTCGAGGTTTTAAGGAGTTTTCTGATCCTGTGTTTACCTGCTCAGATTGGCTTTGTGAGAGACGAGCAGAATTAAGCTAAAGATTCTAAGCATACAAGAAACTGTAATTCGCGTTTGCATGAACAGCATGAAGGCAGGACAGATATATTAAAAATTAACTCTGAGCCTGAATGCAGTGAATTTAGCCCTTAAGGAAACCAACAGGATTGATGGTTTTCTAGGCTGTGTTCCTTGGCAGCCAGTGCAGGGGGAGCCTGGCCTTGAATTGTGTCTCTGAGGACTAAATGGTAACTGCTGAGAGTAAGGTTGTGCATTGATCAGTGTCATATGTCTTTATTAAGGAAACCAATTATGCAAGAAATATATATGTAGTATCAGAGTTAGATAAATGTTGCATAAGTATCCTCTACTTAATGGGGTATTATGGGGAAAACCAGAGCAGCCACAGTCAAACATTGTGTCAGACCAGGAACAGGGAACTAAATTTGGGATGCAGTGGAGTGACTGATATATTCCTAGGAATGCATGCAGGTTTCCCTAACTGTTGCTAATATGTGTGTCTAGAGTCTCTGAAGAATTTAGTCTGCTGTTTGGGGGAGAGTCAGTAAACTGTGTTTTCTTCAGGACAAATTGTGTTTTTTAACAGTATCTTAGTGTTTCAAAAGTGAACATCAGCACTGTGTGCCACACATTGATGCTGCTTGTGTGTGATATTTAGTTTAGTGCCTCAATACTAATATTTGATATGTTACTGTTTTAAAGCTTTTTTTTGTGTAATCTGGTGATGAGATTTGTTAGAAAAATTCCCATGGCAGTCATTCCATCATTCCAGCTCGAATTTGAAGTTGGTTTTAATTCTATACAATTTTAAATAAATTTTTCTCTATACACTATTGGTTTAACACAGAAGTAGTGAGACACATACTCACTGGGTAACTTCCAGTGTTTTTATTGCTGTATCTGGCCTAATTGTAGTGGAATTCTGCAGAGAAGCTGTTGGTTCTTTCAATACAGCCTCTGCTAAATGCAGCACAAGGGCCAGAAGTTGAGCACGAGCAGGAAGGCTCACTCTGGAGAGTGTGTAAGCCTCTGCTTTATGGGGGATTTAGCACCTGCTTCTTTTAAGGAGTGGTTAATCTTTCTAAATTAGCAGCAGATCCACTGCCCATCCTTCCAATCCCTCAGAAGGAAAAGGGATGAGGGAGTCCCTGCAGTGAGTGATTGTGTGCAATCCCCATGATCCTGTGTCTCTGGGCAGGGCACTGTGAAAGAGCCAAGAGGATTTATCTGGTAGATAGAAAGGCTGGAGGGAGAAAGTGATCCTTCTAAAACCACCTGAAAAGCATCCTGCTTTTTGTTCCTTTAAGAAGCAGTTCCTAAAAACCCAGATTTTTTTCTAAAAAAGCAGCTGGATGTTTCCTGTTCTTACTTTGTCTTTGCAGCATCAGTATTCTACACATGGCATACAACCAACACTGTTTTTACAACACCGTTCCCAAATTTGGTAGAATGGTTTTGTGATGCTTTCACAGACACCACATCAGGGGTTAGGTGGTGTGACAGAGTAATAAACTGGCTTTCCAGTTCTGCAGACACTCACACCATAGATCACGTGTAAAAATGAGTCTGGTTGTCCTGTCCCTAGTGCTCTGCTTTATAGCCCAAAAGGGGGAGGAAGAACATGAGAAATACTTAATTCTTGGCAAACTCCCAGTTTAATTTTCATCTATACCTTCTGCTGCCCTCCATTCAAATAAAAACAAACACAGGCCACAATGCAGGTCACAAGAAAGGTAACAGAAAGTCTGAGACAACAGCCCAAAAAGCAACAATGAAATTTTCTATCAGCACAGTGCTGTAAATAGTAGGTGTTTGTAGCAGGGGAGATTTGACTTTATTCATGCATGATTTTAGTTTCCACAGTGACTGGGATGCTTGGAGGAGTTGGTGCTTGAGGAGACTCCCACAACTCAGCTGTGCTTTTCCTAGCACTGCTCTTGTATTACTGCGAGGTGGATTTTGGACCTGCAGCTCCAAAAGCAGCGTTATATGGACTTAGTTAGACATAACACAAGAATTTTTCTAGATTATAAGGTGTAGGAAGGGAGGTTTTATAGTCAGGATCTTATAGTAAGAGTGGAGCTGGGCCATTGCAGTCTGTGTAGGGATTCTCTGTAGGTCAGGCTCTGGGTCCAGCCTGTACCTCATGCCATGCACTGGAAATAATCTCCTGGTGTCTATCCCAACAGTCCAGAGCCATGTTTGCTCTTGAGATCCCAACCCAGAAATGCAAGAGGTTTTCTGTGACACTCTGTGTCATCACATCTTAGCATAAAAAAATCAAACCCCAGAAATCTCCCCATTGTCAGTGACCTGCATGCTCTTCCCATGGCACTTTCTTCCCAGCAAGACCCTTGGAAGTCACAAGCCTGGAGCTTTTCCCCTGGACTTGGCAGTGATTTGTCTGATGGAGACACAGCCAGGGCTGGGTTCTGCCACCCTTAGTGATGCTCAGTAGGCTTTTCCTACTGGAGTGAGCTGGGCTGTCTGGAGATTCCAGTGGAACTTATTCAGAAGCTGGGAATTCCAAACTCGGTGGTGGATCGACAGCCTGACACTTAAACTGAGCACTCAGCCTCCAAAGCTCCTTGTGGCTGTCTAGGGTTGTGTGCGGCAACATCCAGTAAACAAAATGAATTGTGTACTTCCTTTGTGTGTTACTAGCCATGAAAGCAGAAAGAGAAACTGAAATAAAAGCAGAATTGCTTCATTAGTTCAAATACTTTGCTTCTGTGGAGAGCTGTGTCTGGGCCAAGGGCATAGGAAGAGGAGAACAAGAGTTTTAACTTTAAATATACATGCTGTGCTCAAGTACAGAAGTCAAAAAAGTGCACAGAATTGTAATGATTTTTCAGGATGTGTCCTTTTAATTCAGTTGTATTCTTCTCTGCTTAGGGTAGAACCTGATTTGTTTAGGGATAGAAAATTTTCTTCCTTTCCATCCCTTTACTCTGTTTACATTTCTTGCTCCAGATAAATCCTTTGATCAGACATTGTCATCTTCCTCTCCATTTATATTTGCTAAACTGAATTAATAGCAGCTAAAAGTATATTTTTTTCAAAGCAAACATTAACTCTTTTACTGCTCTTACCTTAAACATTTACCTAATCACAGAAACACACAGATTGCAAGCTGTTCCCTGTGTTTTTTTGAGTGCCTAATCCCCAGCTGTTCCATATCCACCAGCTGCTAAAACAACAAGCATTCATCCTGAAGATGTCTGTAATTCCCTCATACAGTATCAGTAAAATATCAGTACACTAGACAGGAGAAGTTCCAGTAATTTAGAGAGAATACCAAGTTTAAATCACTTTAGAGATCAAGTAAATAACGTTGGCTATTGCAACGATTATTGACTTCCATGTTAAACGCTGTAGCACCTTGGTTTGGAGTGCAGAAGATTTTCTGGTTTTGCCTTCCCAGAGGGAGAGAGGTAAAATAGTCCTTCAGGTTCTGAAGATGACTGTGGGGTCTGTGCCAGGGCAAGGACTGCCATTCCTGCCAGGGCACTTGGGCCAGGACACTCCTGGAGATGTCTGGGGCCTTGCCAGAGTGCCCCAGTGCTTTTGGAGGGAGAAAGGAGCACAGGTTACTGAGAAGTGCTTTCCATCTGGTTGTTGTTATTGCCCAGTGGACAATATATAATATGTATTATACCTATAAATATATATTTATATACTAATATAAATATAGAAAAGACAAGACAGTATATTCTAGCATCCATTCTGATCATGACATCAAGCTTTAGGCAAAAAGTGTGCTGTTTCCAAGGCCTCGTGTCGCTCTTGTTATTGCAGAGGGATGGAGGACTGAACTCTGGGAACTTCAGGTCAGGTGTATGGGTTCTTCTGCCACCTGCTGAGAGGAAATCATGGTTCCAATAGGATTGTACTTCATTTTTTATTTTTTTATGTGTGTGACAAAGTATCTGGAACACACTCAGCACTGTGTAAAGGCAGATTTCCATTTAGAAATGTGAGAGTATTAAAATTTTGTACTTGTACCCAGTTCGAACTTCAAAATAGTCTCACTGTAGCTAATTTGGTAAGAGGAGAACAGTTTCTGGAAGTTCTGTGTCACAAAATAACACTGTCATATTTATAGGCAGCATTTCCAGAAATAAAGCATTCAGCAGCATCTTCTCAGGCAGGTAAGAAAAGCCTATTCCTGTTTGCAAGCTCCTGGTAATGAAGCATGAAGGGTAGTGCTTTGGAGCCATCTGTCAAGCACCTTCGTGTTTTTGATAATTGAAAGTGGTTTAATCCATTTCGGAAATGAGCGGTCGAGCATGTGCTGGAATTCTTACCCTGTGCTGAGGTGGGAGGCAGCAGTTTCTTGGGGGCAGTAAGGAAAGGTGGATGCACCCTGTGTAAGGCCAGGATGTGCAGATGGAGCCCTGTGGCACTGAGTATATTAGCAAATACAGATTTTGCTGAAAAACAACATAAAGGTGAATTTCTTTACCGCATTTCTGTCTCCTGCAAAGAGATGTTCATTCTCAAGTAATTGTAAGGCTTTGATACAAATTTTTTGTCGAAGTGAATTTCACCCAGATTAATTTTGTTGTGTTAAAAAGCTTTTCCCCCCTCTTTTGCAGCAGTAACCCCTCTGTTGATGAGAGCTGGATTCAGTGAAAGCACAGCACACCCAAACTCGAGTGCATCACTTGTGCAGTTGTATCATTTGCCACTGCCACATAATGCACTTTCATGTTCACCGTGTAGACTCGAGGTTCTTCCACTCCTTACAGAGCTCCAGAGATTGTAGTTGTGACAAGGAAATCTGTCCCTGCCCAGGAGATGCAGTTCTATCAGCTGTCCCAGTAAAAATGTCACACAAGTCCAATGAAATGCAGGATTTTTATCAAGGGAGCTGGGTATCAGACCTGCCCACCAAGGGAACAGTAACCCTGAGCCACCCCCATGTGTGAGGTTACCAACAGAGGAAAATAAGGATTTCCAAACCATTCTAGCTCAGTCAAAATAATTGTCCTAGGAAGACAACATAATCCACATTTTTAGGAGAGTTCCTTCTTCCCTAGCCAGCGTAACAGGAAATAAGAAGACTGGTAAAATGAACCCAGTATGGAGTAAGATTCTATGAAGCTTTCTTTTGTCGGGGCAAAGGATATTTTGAGGGCTTTCCTCTACTTTCCAACACTTGAGCTTATGCTTGGGATACACCTGCTGGAATCTGTTTAGCCTTCATGTTTAGAAAGGTAGATGGTACTTAGATCAGAGGGAAAAGCAGGCATGTAGTAAAGGTTGTGGGTCTTCTAGACATTGGTAAAGATCAGTGCCATCAAATTACTTGATTTCCAAGTCAGTTAACTAATTTTGTGATTAAACCTGAATAATTGTCAAGTTTTCCCTTTATAGCTGCATTTATACATTTATTTTCCCATTGCACTCTGTTTTCTAGAAGCACAGTACTTGACCTCAGGCTGGTGATTTTATCAGTGTTACCCTTTCTTGGGATAATGAAAAGCTTGAGTGACTTTGTGTCACCATTCCTCCAAGGAATTTCTTCCTTATCACTTAATCCATGCCATCCAGATCATGCCACAGTTAACCAGAGTACTTGTGATTAGCATGTGTCTGAGTGTAAGTGTGCACTAAGTGTATGTGACTGCCGGCTCTTCCTTTCCTTAACATGGTTTCTACTTCAAAAGAAACAGTTTGGTGCTTTTTTATGTAGGACCGAAAAAAGGAACAATTTAAACCAACGAAACCCTCTTTGTTTCTTCCATCTTTATGCAGAAAACAGCTGAACAGTTTCAAACTAAGTTAAAAAATTATATCTAAGACAACTTGCATGCCAGGCTTCAGCCAAAAATACTTTTTGCAGCCAAATTATCAAACCCTCTGAAAAGAATTTATAATGGAATTGCTGATGCAACCTTTATTATAGGGATATGAATAGCTATAATGAAGGCTTCAGCTGATGTACTGGCAAGCCTACTGCTAAAAATTATTCTGAATTTATCTGGCATTCAGAAAATGCTTGCAGTGGCCAAAATGTTTACACCATCATTATCATTGGGACAATATCTCTTTTATCCCGAAGGAAGTCAGTGATGAAGCAATTGAAGCAGCATGCGAGACGTGCGTATTTAGCATCTGTTCCTCATTCTCTTGGCAGCATTGTTTTATTTGAGAAAAGCAGGGCCAAGGGCTCAACCACCAACTTACAAACAGTTGTGTTGAATCAGACATTATTGCCTATTGTGTCATTAAAGTCTATTAGTGAACAGCATTATGCTTTTCCTAGTGATTTGATTTTGGTTTGTAATCCAGAAGTGTCTGCCTTGAGCAGGAGTGTTCAGCTCAGAGTGGGAGCATTTTGGAGGTTCATGTCTTTCCTCTGGTTCTTTCACACCAACCTTTTGCACAGTTTTGAAACACCATTTGCTCATTTATTTTTAAATCATCCAAAGCTTTGTTAATTGTGGGCTAATTACAGATGCAGCATTTGCCTGTGAGTGCATGACTGCAGCCTCCCGGGGTAGATCCAGGTAGATATCTGAGGGTAGAAATGAAATCTCTTTCATCAGCTTTCTTTTTTCTACCAGTATATTTTCAGGTGATAAAATAGTCCGGTTCCTCTACTTCTGGTGGTTTGGCTACTTGTGGGATTGCACTGATTAATCAAGTTTGAGTGCTGAACTGATTGTATTAAACTCTTGTTCAGGGAGCTATCAAGTGAATTAAACCTGTCCTGCATTGACTTCCCTTAAGCTGAGAAGGGCTTGACATACTAAATCAATATAAACCAAATTTAAAATTATTTAAATGGGTGCACAGAAGTGTTTGCACTAGTATAGTGAAATAACCTCTAAGACACAGTTTAGACAAGTTCAGTATAATGCAACTCAGGCTACTGGCTGGTTTTTCTAAGGATTTTAATGCTGATGGCAATAAATTCTATGCATAAAAGCTTCTACGTGAAATTTCTTGAAAGATTTTTAAAAAACAGTTTTCCATCATAAAATTTTCATAGGACAAATGCTAGAATTTCTATTTGAACGTTTTAGAAATGTCAAAATGAAAAAAGAGGCAGAGCATAATCTAGAAAGAGTTTTTAAATGAAATGTTTTTGTTTAATTTCAGCTGCACGTGCTGGTTTATGTCACTTGTATATAATTCTGTAAAATTTGTTGTCTTCATCTTTCCTTTTTTACTTTGAAAAATATGGAAAAGGAAATTGAGACTAAACCAAAAAATTGCAACTTTGGTTGGAAGGCTTAAAATTGGATTTGATTTGAGAAGTTTTGCTACCAACTGAATTTGCTGATAGACTGGTTTTAAGAAAACTTATGTCTCAGTGCAGCTGGGGCACTATCCCAGAAGGAGGGACAATCTTGTTTATTTTCTGTTTGCCATCAAATTCAAAGCAGAAGATGGGGGGGGCCGTGCTAAATACAAACCCATTCTGAATGAGATGGAAAAATATTTGACGTTTGTCTTGTACAATCCTGTATTGAAGAAGAAATCTTGGTGCACTTTCACATGTTCAGGAATTCGAGAGTCTGATGTTTCAATCAGTCAAAAAATTTTTGACGAATGTGATTGAAAAGTCGGACTCTAGAAATGCATAATGAGAGAATATTCTGGAATAAGGGAAGTTGCTGTGAAATGGGGTTCCTCTTTGTTGGTGTGTTCTGCCAGCAAGACCTTGCTGGCTCTGGAGTTTTCTTCAGTTGTTCAGGCTGCACTTGTTCAACACCAGTTCCTTCATTTGCCAGGTTATTACTGCTATTTTCATTCTCATCTCTTACCCTCCCTAAGCAATTTGGTGTCTTTGTTCTGAACTTTATGACTGTTTATGAGAGAACTGGAAATTCCGAGGTACCCCCAATATCTTCTTCAGGGGCAAACATGGCTTAGAGAGGGAATCCCTTGCATTGAACAACAATAAAATTGGCTTCTACTGATGGCACTTGGCACAGTTAGAGCTCATTGCAAGCTGAACTGATAGTCGGTCCTTTCTCAGTGTGAGATTTCATTTTGTTCTGGGTAGCTGGCTGTGCTCAGTGTCAGCACACATAAAGCAGCCTGGCAGCGCTGGGTTGCACACTGAGATGGGAAAGCACCCCGTGGGAGGGGAGAAGAAAGCCACTTCTTAGCATCCTGCCCACTGCAGGGCTCTGTGCAGCACTGTCACCGTGTCAAGATGGAGCTCCTCATGGGTACTGAGCTACAGGATGTGTTCTAATTCTGAGCAAAGAAGCTGAGGTACCCTGGGAGAGCAGGAGAGGCTGTTCTCCATACTGCCAGATTAATAAACCATTCGAATTACATGGGATTAATTAAAACCCCTCTGACACAATCCAGCCCCTTGAGCCAGCTAAAGGAGCACTTTCACCCTTTCTGAAGGAGACCTCCTCTGCAGAAACACCTAAAAGCAGCCACCAAGTACCTCAGAGACTTCCGGCACTCAGTCCTTTCCAGGTCAGGTGTTAACCTTGTCCTGGAAGGCAAGGAAAGCATCTTCCCCTCTCTCTGCCACCACTGGCACATGTGGGAGCTGTGGGAATGCTGATGCAGGTGCAATCCCCATAAACATATCCAGGTACAATTCCATGACACACCAGCTGGCAGCCAAATGGAAGTGAGAATTCAGCAGGTGCTAAGTGGCAGATGAGCTCCCACTGACTTTGATCAAAGGTTACTGTGGGTGCCAGAGAGCAGCCAGTCTCGTGAGGGAAGTGCCTTGTGCTTATGAGGACTGCTGCTTGTGTTATGTGTGTTATTCTGGGATGTCAATTCTAAATTAAGTCATCCCAAATTAAATATTCTTCAAGAGGACAACTAGAAGGAAAAGTGAGGCATTCTTTTCCTTGTTTGAAAAGTTTTTACCAAAATAAATGCTTAGTCATGTGAAAAAACAATAAAAACAATACAGATTGTGATTTTGAATCAGACTGAAAAAAATCTGAAAATGTATTTCAAAAATTGTTTTAGAAATGTTTCACTTTTTTTGAATTTGGAAAAAAATGCACTGACTGCACAAAGCTTTGGTGGACCAAAGAAAACGTTGAGGTTTTTGATGGCTTGAGAAAATAAAAAAGTTTTGCTTCAGCTGCCCAGAAAATGATTTTTTTAATGGCAGAAGGTGCAGTTATTTACACAATTCAGCCTGTCACTCAGCTGAATTGACAAAGATCACAAGTTGTGACAATTTCTGGGTCAGCTCTAGTCTTCTATCAATTTTGTAGCTAATACACACTGACAGCAAGCACACTTGGGTACAGTGGTAATTGGGCGTCTCGTGAATACTTAACGACACTGTTTAATCTGAAATATGTTTTCTCCATTGGTATTCTGATCAGCTCTGCATGGAGGAGGGGAAGCCTCTTTATGCTCCTAAGCCTGCACGGGAAAAGTAGCACTGGCAGGAATAAATGGGAGTGTTATATCTTGTGTCTTAACATCCAGAGGAGCCATGTAATGGGGTCACCCAGGGATGCCTGTGGAACATTTACTCCACACACCCCCTACATTTCAAGGCTCAAAACTGCCTCCAACTCTGCACAACTAACTAAAGACTGTTAATACGAAATCCTCTCATTGTGGGGGTGTTCTCCCTTGGGGTAAAAAAGAGAGTTCTAGTACTTTGTTTCTGGTGTATCCATTTTGATAGACTCTCCTTTGAACTGAATCTTTTGCATTTGTGAAAAAAATCTTTTGCAAAACTCTGTTGCACATGACTGTCTCATCAAACCAGCAGCACACCTCTCTGCAGTAGTACTTTTGCAAGTTGATTCTCTTTAAAAAATTGTAAAAATTATTGGAATGGAATTAATCTTTAAAAAACCTTTAGCAAAATACTTTACAAGGATGAAATATTCCCCTAATATGCCTCCTATCATATGATTCACTGTGGTGGAATTATCCATGTGTAATTTAGGGCAAAATTGAGCCCCCAGAGAGCAGGTGGACTTAAGCCTAACTTTAGAAATGATAGATGCATTCAACAGCAATAGCTGTAGCTCATTATATCATCTGAAATGTGTTTTAGTCACATAAAGTATTTAATTTAAATGATTCTAGCACTTGTGATAGACAGAAGCAGGGAGGATGGCCTCAAATATTAACAGTTTCATTATTCTTTAAGCTGCCAGTCATTAGCTAACTTCTCCCTTGTTAATAGTAATGCTTGCAGGAGTCTGTGCTGAATAATGGATTGAAGGTTTTCCCCATCAGCGGGCAGGCCAGTGGGCAATTGTAATTTAGAAAGCAGGTTAGTAAGATTGTATTTAGGGAGCTATTAAAGCAGTTTAAAGGGAGCCTGAGCTGTCCTGAGGTGCTCTGTGAGGCCAAGGATGTTGACAGACAGTAGCAGAACTTGATCTTCACTATGTGCCTGAAGCTTTGAGATTGTAGACTTTATAAAAATAACGTTTAACGTCTGATTTATCTGCAGAGCTGTGGAAAGACAAAGAAATAAGAATGTAATACTTGTTTTTATTTTCTTTTATCAGCTTCCATCCACTGAAAGGAAGATTGCCAACGTGCCAGCTGAGAAAAGGTAAGAGAGGCACAGCCAGTGATGCAAAGCAGGATTGTTGTGTAAGTGAAGTTTGGATTTCTTTGTACACACACATGGATTAACTGCAGAGGCAATCTCCTCTTTCATGAATTTCTCACCAAAGTCATTGCCTGCCTGCCTGCCAGGCAAAAAGTGTCCCAAAAATGGATTATCATTAGGGAGCTAAGTACAGAGCCAGTTCTCCTGACTCCCTTACACGTGCCCTTTGCCCTGACCCTGATAAACACAAGCTCATGTGTTCATCCTCAGAAGGTGGGATCCTGCTAGGATAATGGGCACTTCAGAGAGTTCATTGGAAGAACAAGATTTCTGGGGAATGCACTGCTTTCACATGCTGTGAGGCAGGCTGGAAAATAGGAATAGATGAAAGCTTTAGTGAATCAAAGTGGAGGAAAGACCTGGTTGTGCTGTTTAACATTTGATGTTAGATGTGGCTGAGATGTCAACTGGCTTTTGTTTCTTTGCATAATCTTTCATGCAAATCCAAATGTGTCAGCTACTCTTCGAGGGACTGGAGCTGTGCTTTGCTGAATTTTGCTCCTTGGTGAAGTAAAATGTATAACCTAGGCAAGACGGTCGTTTGTTTGTGTTTTTATTTTGCATTGTGAATTCTGCATTAATTCAGTCCTGTGGGATCTGTTATAGAAGGTGGTAATTCTCTCAAAACATGACAGCTTTTATCATGATAACAAATACAACCTGAAACTGCTACTGCAGAGTCCAGAGAAAGATGTGGGTTATTCCTGCTGAAAGGCCAATATAGTAACAAAGATCATAAGCAAGGCTTTGTGAGCCCGATGAAATGGAGAAATCGTGTAGTATTAGGACAACTTAAATTACTAAGGCTGGTTGGCATTTTTTCCAAAACAAGTGAAGATTGATCTTTGGACACAAGCTGTGAGCTGTGTAAAATTGCTTCTGCTAAATATATGCTAATTGGCATATGAATGAGATTTTGTTAATCTTCTGCCTAAATAAGTAGGTAGAGAAAAGCTGTGAGTCCTCATTTCTCCCTCATAAGAAAAAAGAGTTATCTCTAATAATTTATATTATAAAATACAATGCAAATATGTGTTTGTAGATATAAGAAGCAATTAGCAATGAGTATTTGGGAACAATATACCAAAATATCTGTTTCTGCTTTACTAAGGTATCTCTGAGGATTCAGATTGACAGAAACCCACCCAAACTGTACATTTAAAGGTGTTCAGTGCAGTTTTGTGTTCCCCTGGTTTCTTCAACCACATGGGAAAGTTTTCCAAGAAATCCTGTGTTAAGTTAAATGGGGTGCTTTGGGGTCCTAATGAACCATAAAACTCAAGTAATGGAATTAAATTTGGAATCCAAAAAGGGCTTCCCTTTGCTTTTTTTGTCTCTATTCAGTAACCCATTTATTGACTGCCATAATTTGAAGAATAAATCATTGCATTTTTAAGAGCTTAACGGTGCTTCACACTGAGGACAAATCTTTGCATCTTTAAGGTGCGGAGCACTCTTAACAGTTCATATTTACTAAATTTCCAAAGGAATGCCACAGTGCAGCCCGTGAAACAAGCAGAATTTCAAAGTGTGTGTGTGTGTGAACCCAGTTTTTTGTGTGTGGACATGGACTGTAATGAGCTGAGCCTTTGATCTGCCCAGGAAGCAACAGGCTGGATTCCTGTGGGTGTTGCAGCCTGGCTGATTTGTTTCCCTTTGGGGCACTGCTTTGCATTGGCTGGTGGTGACCATCAAACCTGCTGTTCTTGGGACCAGTTCTGGTCTTTGCTTGTGCACCAAGCAGTAAGAGGTGTTATCAAAGGGATCATTCAGGTAAAGCAAATTCTACAATGAAAGAATCAGTGACCTGAGAGTTGTAATTCAGTACTACAGGGATATTCTGTTTTTCTTCATGATAAATGTAGCTTAGGTGCCATAATGAAGAAATGGGAGTACCTTACACTACTTATACATTTTTTAGCACACCTAAGGCAAAGTTCATTAATTATGTCACAAGCCACCTTGTGTAGCTTCAAAGACAACATGCATTATAAAAAATGTTTAATACATGAACATAATGCTCTGTGTCGTCTTAATACTGTGCTCAGTAAAAGAGGAAAAATACATTCTAGAGTGCATATGGATGTATGTATTTACATGCAGTGTTATGTTTTTACAACAGTAAGCATCAAACCCACTCATCCCCTCATGACAAGTGCACTTCTCAAAGGAACTTGTTTTTCCTCTGCAGAGCAGAGCAGGCTGAGGAATGGCTCATTAACTGCCCAGCACACACCATCAGGTAATGCAGGCAGCCCTTCAAGCAAGTGTGGGTAACACTCACACCCCTCACCTTGGCCTTCACTGCTGCCAAGAGGGAAAACATTGCCAAGCACGACACTGAGCCTAAGGCAGCAAAATCTCTTTGCTTTCATGTCTTCCTAGTCTATATCAAATAACATTTTCATTTGCACTCAAACAGAATTACATTCTTTGGCTATACCACCCTGTGCCATTATCTGTCTAGCAGAGACGTTGGTGCCCTAGAGAAAAAACTCTATTCAATAATATATATTTCTTGTCAAAAGTTTCCCACCCTGCAGGGAAGGTGAAGTGCTGAGACTCAAATCACACGAGGGATTGGTACAGAGATGTTGAATCCTTCTCTGCATTCCCAGTGTGTGAAAAACAGAGCAATACCTTTCATTCATGACAGGACATGCCTGGTCCATCATAGCATTCTTCCTATTCAGGAGGCTCAATCTTATGAAAACGTGGGTATCTTCTATAAATTATCACACAGTCCTTTCCTCCTCTGTAGGGAATACAAAAAGTATCTCCTATGCCTTTTAGCAGTTTGCATTAGAAATAGAATAAATTCTGCTGTCCTCATTCCTTAATCCATCTGCTAAGATGTAGCTTTTGACAAGGGAAAAATAATTTTAATTCTGTCTTACTGTAACTTGCAATTTTTTAATGTAATAGATCATGTCCTGCTGTAAGTTGGAACAATGTTGATTCACAAGTTTGGAGCTGGTCTCTCTAGGAATACTGTGTGGGATCTGTGTGCATGGCACCTGTATGAGGAGAACAGAATTGAAACCAGGAAATAGTATAAACAGCACAGGTCAAAAGGCATTTGCAGGAAAGAAGAGTGGCTGGATATGGAGCCCTCAGAAGGAATGTCACCCCTGAGAGCACAGTGTGCTTCCCAGATTCAGCTGCACTGACTTGAAACAAACTTCACAAACAGAAATTGCAATACAATGAAAACAAACAACCAGAAAATGTTCAAGAAGTTGAAGGATAAATCTTTGCCTAGGAAGAGTAGCTAATGAAATCAGATATTGTGAAAAACACCTTGCAGAATATAGTTCAAAAAGATGATTAGAGAGAGAAGCCCTTCTTTTTTAGTGATCTAAATAAAATGGTTTCTAAAAAAGCAGTTTTCCTGGTTTCAATTAAAATGTTCCTGCAGCAGGCTTGTGAACTGAGGAAATAATAGAAGCAACAAACTCTTCCGTGCCTGTGTCCACAGAGAGAGAGGTCCTTCGACAGTTGTGAGTTAGCAAGACAAGGCTCACAAGTGGGTTTGTCATTCTGTTTTCAGCATGAAGTAGAGTTAGAGGGTTTTAGACACAGGTTCCTCAAAGCAATGCATCCCATCCAAAATGGAAATGTGGAGTTACACCCAAGATGTTTGTGTGTGTGTTTATTGTCCATCTGCTTGTGCTCTGCTCTCGTACTGGGAGAGCAGCTCATGCCTCGAAGGCATATTCTCCAAGCCATTAATTATCCACCGTATTTGTGTAACTGTATTGTCCTACTTGTTGTAATTGAGCTACATATATTTGGCAATAGCCTGCTCTATATACCTTTCACTCCCACGGGTGAGCTGTGTAACAAATTGGTGCAGCTCATTGGAAAGGCAGGGAAAGAAATGTGCATGGCTAATGGGTTCCGTGATGTATGAGAGCAGCCCTCGCTGCTCTTCCTTGCTCAGTATCTTGGCTGCACAGACCTCCTGATAAATGAGCAGCCTTTCCAAGAATGAGGGCAGACAGGAGATGCTAAATAAGTACTAATAGGCTACAGAAAGTATTATACTCAGCAATGAGGACTGTTTTTCCATGATTCCAGATAGCAAACTGTGTTAGTCATACTAATGTAATACAGAATTTGTGACTGCCTTGACATTGTCCATTTAAATACTCAGGAATCTGCTTCTTTCACATATGCATGTCCAAGTATACATAGTGCTGCATTAGCTCTAGTCACTTTAGCACTGTGTTGTCAACTGCAGTTAAAACAAATGTCATGGGCTACTTCATCACCAAGTAACCTGCACTCACTGTACAGAAATTGGCATTTATAAACAGCTCTTCCAGGGAATTGTCCTCAGTTTGGGAGTGACTGAGGGAAGAGTTTCATCCCAGCAGCTGTTGCATTCTGGATCTGCTGAGGCACCTTCAGCATCTTGTGCTCATTCAGTTTAAGCAAACAAACCAACCCTTCTGCATCTGGATACAAAAGCTGCCATTTTACTTCCTGTGACAAATCTGCAGGGCTGATGTCACTTGTTTATGACAAAAATGAGATCAGTAAACTCACAGGGAATTCAGAGCTCACACACAGTGCATTTCTAGGGAGGATTAGCTGAAAGGAAATGTCTGACAGCTCTGTGTCAGCTTTCACATTGCAAGCTGAAATATTCTTTCTTTCCCTTCACAGTCTGATGGAAATGAGAGATGTTAAACTGCTATTCACTTAAATCTTAGCCATTCATTAAGCAAGAACTCAGTAATTTTGTCTGCCTGGAATATCCTAGACCTTTAGCAATTACTTAGGAACACACCAGCCTTTGCTGCCAATCAAGTCTAATCATTAGTCCTACCATCTTTACCCCAAAACCTGCCAATGCATTTCTGAAGCTGGGACCTGCTAAGGGTTCACAATGTAGATTGATATGAAAGGGCTGGAAACTTCTAGATATGTTTTGTTCCTCTTTGCAGTTTGAATCTTCTTGATGAAAATTGTCCTTGTCAACTTCACCATATAGCTGGATATTTATTGTACAGTTTTTACTGCTCCAGTGCTTGCATGTTCAGGACAGATGTTCCAGGGAATGTAAGGGGAACTGAGGCGTTCCTAGAAGCCATGAGACACAACATAAATACTAAATTTAGCATGAGGTCTTCCTTTTCTCTTTACAAAATCCAAAACAGTGATGCAAATCTAAAATTAATACACTGCAGATCCAAATAATGGTTTTAGTTCTATTTTGTTGTATCACATGGATGACTTTATGACTTTAAGATCTGTTTCTAGGCCATAGCTGGCTCTCTTCCACTTGTGAAAATGTATTCTTAAGTTGCACAGTCAGTGGCCTTGATCTACCAACATGTGTTTTCCTACCAGTTGCTGGCTTGGAATACTGTGTGCTTTGGCAAAAAGAGCAGCTGTCCAGTATTTGAAATGGAACAGCAAGCATGAAACTGGATGTAACTTCCTCCCACAATGGGAATGACCCTTCCTTCCTCCAGATGTGCCTTTACAAATATTGAGTTGAAGTAAATGATTCCTTTTCACTCACAAATTCCAGTTTCAGCTCAGTCCTTCTTGGTTGAGGTAACTGGAAAAAGCCATCATGGTAAGATGTAGTAATTCTCTTTTTTTTAGATGAAGATAATACTCTTACAGAGCTGTGACACAAACACACTAAGCTTTGCTTTTAGGCAGGAGGGTTTTTTGCTTGTTTTGAGGTGGAAGCTGGTAGGTGGTTGACAGCCCTATCTTTTTCCACAAATCTCTGCTGATGCTATTTTTAAAACCAAAATGAATAAAAGTCCCTTAGGAGATGCAGAGTAAGACAACAAACATTTCTTATGGCTTTTTTTTTTATTTAATAACTGCTGATTTTAAAATCTGTCACACTGTGTTTATTTTGACGTGCAAGTTTCCATGATGTCTTGCAACCTCCTGTACCAGGTAAAGGGAGAAAGAACAGGATTCCCTCACTGCAGGCTGGGCTCAGTCTTTGTTCTTTAGTCAAAGTGCTTCTGCTTTGTGTGTGGGTCATAGCAAGTCACTGCATCTCCCATCTGCTGAAACAAAATGGACCTCTGTCATTCAAAACTGGAAAGGGTAGTGGAAAAGTACTGTCCCAGGATTTTCAAATGTGATAAGGACATTAAAACCTACACCAAAAACCCTTATGATTTGGTCAGAGTGGAATTCCAGTTTGCCATATATAGGAATCATTTAAGATTGTCAGTGTAAAAGCAGTGATAATATTGGTACAAAGATAAACTTATTTCTGAAGAACTCCTAAGCTTTCTCTTTTTTTTCTCTAAGGACTTCCTTCGTATTTTAGCAGTGAATAAATCTGAAATTAATTCTGTATTTTAGACCACGAAAGAACATTCCACATTTGTTTGAAATTACTTCTTAGAAAATCAATCCCACCAGAATTCATCAGAAAAATCAAATTATTTGTATTTTATCCAGTGTTGGTGAAATTTTCCAGTAATGTGTTTTCTCTGTTTATCCTGGAGGTACCAGTAATCTGCCAAAAATATTTTGTCTGGAAATTAGCCTATCACCACTTCTGGTTTGTTTTATTCTTTTCCCTCTCTGTTATGTTTATTTCATGTCCTGCTTTCTAAACATCCCCAGCCTTCCAGCCTGCTAACTTGTCTATGTTTGGGCAAACCATTTGGCCTCTTTTTCAGTGATCTCCATCTGCTGAGGGAGGACAGTGCTTCCTCATCTCCCTGGGGTTGCATTTAAATGGACTGATGTTCATAAATCCTTTCAATGCCTCCTGCCCAAAATCCTCCAAGGAAAATCATGGCACAAAGAGCTGTGGGTACTAACCACACTTTGAAGAAATTGCAAGCAGCCACTTTTTGTCTTCTCTGTTTACTTTGTTTTTCTGCAATGTTGATGCATTGAAAAGTTAAGCCAGGAAAAATAGGAAAAAAGCTTTTACTCCTATTTGACAGATTTTTGCTGTTGAATTAAAACTTCAAAGAAAATGAAAATAAAAACTTGAATGCTTTAGTTATCTGACCTTTTATCTTTGACTGAGTTCTCAAAATCATTCCTGAAGTAGACATTGCATACATACTTGTGACATAAGCCAAGTGCCACATGAAAGGACAGGCTGTTCCCATAACATTGGGGTAGGAAGCCTTTACCTCAGTTAAAAGAAACACCTGAACACCCTGTGGCCATGTTATTCCGTAATTACCCCTTCTAGACAAATCACCCTGGCTTTGATAAATAGAAGTACCTAGGGGATCCATGCTTCCCTCCAGGGGATCAGACAGGGAAAGGATTTACAGATCACAAATGCTGGTGGCACAATGGAAATCCAGTATTGAAAGATCCTCTGATACCAGAAGGATCTCAAACAACTGATATCACAGAGTGTTCCTGTTAATTAGTGGTGAGCACTTGCAAAGAGGGATTGTGCACTTCTGAACTGATTCTGAGTGACAGTTTCCCATTTATACAGGGGCATAAAATAGAGAAAACCAGTCTGTCTGCCCTTCTGTGACAAGCAAGTCACTTCTGAATTCCAAGCCTTTTACTTTGGTTCTTCAGCTCGAGCTCCTTGGACTCAGTGCTAATTTTTATCTTTATTTTCTGTGCTTTGCCTCCAACATTTTCAGTAAGTGGCACGTCTGTCACCTGACTTTCTGTGGTGTCCTCAGGTGTGGAACACCCCTTCTGTGTACCAGGTGCTTACCCATTAATTTCTATTTCTCCTTAAACACACTTTTACAATGTACTCTCCCAGCAGTGATGCACTTGAGGCATATGTCTGTAATGTGCATAAATATGTGTTTCTGTCAGGGAATGTTGTTCTGCACATTGCAATTGTAGTGCTTAAATTCCATCTTTTGTGGTTATTTTTTGCTTTACACAGGATCAGGTTTTGCTACCCTTGTTCGCACAAAACCCCTGTAATGTTATTAATAATAACTTTAATGTACAATTTTTTAAATCTGCTTTTCTGCACCTTGCTGTTCATCATGTTGTTTTCTGTTGTCTGTAGGGCAGCTGTGCCTTGCATTTTTCCAAAACTGCCCTCCATTTGAATCCCTCAATGTATATATGAATTCAAAGGAACGAGTTAAAGATAATTCCTCTTCATCAGATATTAGTAGACAGGCTCTCTGTAATGAAAGATGCCCTTGCTGTTTCATGGTGTGGATTGTAGCTACCATGGCTGATCACTTGGAATGCGTGGTGGTGTCTTGGGGGGGAAAAAAAAATTAAGTAAAAGAGTTTTAGTGCTGTGTTTGGCAATGCTGTAAATCTGGGAAGGTGTGGTGAGACACATTATATGTGGGGTTTCTAATGCAGTGGAGCCAACAGATTGAATTTATCTAGCTATTACTGTTGTATGAATAACAATAATTACCCATTTTTCCTTTCATTAACTTTGTGATTTTGATAGATACGCTGCTTTCAGAAAGGCACAGCTGAAATCTCTGAATGCTGTCTTCTAAAAAAACATCCTCTCTGGGAAAAACTCTTTCAGAGGCCAAGGAAATACTTTAGCTTGCAGTTTTTTTGAGTTGGTTTTCTTGTGGGGGTTTT
>VZRZ01007325.1:0-40989 GCA_013398175.1 Climacteris rufus | reverse complement strand
TTTAAAAAAAAAAAAAAAAAAAAGGTGATGAAAACCAGGAAGTCTTTTTTTTAAAATTCATATTGTTGAGTTATTGTTGTGCTGGATCTGGCCAGAGATTGTCACTGGTGTTGTCTGTTCCAGGAAGTGTTTGTAAATTGTGTCTGTACCAGGATTCATTTTGGAATGTTCGCCACTATTCAGACTGCTGGCTCCATGCAAGGGCATCTAAAGCAGCCACAGTTTGTGTGGCTGACATGGCTGACAGAACAGCTCAGAGCTGCAGGGAGAAATCCCATCAGCTGTGGAGCTCAGTTTCCACCCCATCCCTTCAAAGTGTTGCTCCTCTCTTTGGGCTGATGTTTGGGAAGTCTGTGGTGCTCCTTTCCTTCCCTGTCAGGGTGGGATGTCACAGTGGTACAATTAATTTGTGTTGGTGACATGAGTGCACCTACTTTCCTTTTGGCCTGACAGTTGGGATGTGTTATTTGGAACAGTATCTCAGGCCCTGTATCAAACCCATGGGCCTTTCCCAGCCCTGAAATTTATGCTGAGTTGTAGGGAAAGAAAGTGTGCATGATGGATGTTCACTCCTCTTGCAGCTTCTCTGTTTTTTGTGACACTGGGTTCACCAAAACCTCATTATCTTGTGTTGCTGAGACATACAGCCAGTCCCTTGCTTAAGATAAGTTAGGCTGCTGCAGACAGCTTGGAGGTAGAGGGAGTGCAGACCCTGCCTTTTGTGCTATAATTACAAGTTCATGTCCAATTCACTTTGTCACGTTGTCCACCAGAAGGAACACACTGGCTTCACTGTGATGTGCCTGTGATCTGTTGATTGCTGTCTTCTCCTCAAGTCAGAAGCAGAATCCCCTGATGCTCAGCTTTAGTTGAAGGGGTGTGAAAAATTGATGGCACCAGCAAAATCAAGGCTCGAGTAAAAATTGCTGGTTCTCAGCAAGCATCCGTCAGTGTTTTCTTTTTCACAAATCAAAAACTTTCCCAGATAATGAGAACTGAATTTTAGATCTTTTATGTTTTCCATGGCACGTGCTAATTGTTTTCGTGTTGACTCTGCTAATGATTAGCAGTAGCCTGTTACAAATATTTGTGTCAACCAGTAGCAGACCATCACGACTGGTAAACAAAGGCAAAAAGAATCATTTTGGTACTATCTATACCAGTTTTGAAGTGAAAGAGGTTCCCTTCTGATTTGGAATTTATTTCAATCCTTTCAGCTTCCAGGTTACACGTGTGTTAAGGCAGAGATTTATCTGATAAAACTTGAATAAGGATGTGCACGGCTAAGTCCCTAATTACCCAACTGATTGGCCTGTCAATTAGCAGTTTCCAGGCCTGGATGGCCATTCTGTCTCTGGGCTCCTGATGTTTCTTGCTTGCCTTCTCTTTCCTACTGCAGTCCGGGCAAAGGCAGAAATCTTTGCTTCTGCCCCTTTTCTCAGAGCCTTCATTGCACAGAAGGATGCACTCATTGATATCCAGCAGCTGTCTTCCTGCTGATATATTGACCTTATTTTAAAATTCATTTCTATTACTGACCTAAAACATTTTTTCTTAAAAATTCTTGGAAATTCCCGTTGATTAACAAAGAAATACATCTCTGCTTTCTAAATCCTTTTTTTTTTGGTGCAAAAATAAATGTGGGGGGTGTTTTTAATTGCATTAAATTACTTGAGATGGAAAAGCTTACTTAATTTAGTAAATTACTCTGTGGATCATCCACTCTGTGGATTGACCTGTTCTACTCATGCTCTGACTTTCTGATGGCATCAGCAATAAAAAGCACAGAGGACCTATTTTAATCATTAAAATTGCAAAGGCATGTCAGAATGCTCAAGTAAGACAGGTCTTCTGAGTGGATGGCATATTTATGTAAGTGCTTTCAAAGTAAAAATGCTTCTTATGGTTGTATCATTGCAACAACAAAACATGAGGAATGCAGTAACAATTTTCAATCTTAATTATAAATCAGGCTGATTACAGGTACAATGTAACTTGTATTTCTAGTTTTCTTCCTATAAAATTAAATTATCTTCGTTGATATGAAAGTATAGTACACAACTGTCAGGTAGACAAATTCAAAGCAGTAAGAACTTCAGATGTCTCCTAATTTTTTTTATATTTTTGGCTACATATATCTGAACAGTGAACTACCATAGAATTTTTATTACTTTAATTCAGTTTCTCAAGCATTAACTTAGTTCTTCCCAAAGTGAACTACCTAACGTGGCTGTCTGGGTTGTGGGCTGATGAATTATTAACCAGATAGAAGTAGTGACAAGTACATGTTTGTACAGAGGTGGAAGACATTTTGCAGTCCCAAATCAGCAATTGTAAGCCAAGTGCACATGCTCAGGTCCTCTCCCTTCCAGAGCAGGTCTCCAAGGCAGCACAGAGAGTGGGGAATACACCTGGAGCCACAGCTTTTCAAGCAGGCTGATATCTGAGGTACAATGTCTTGACCAGGAAGCAGAAAGAGGCCAGAAATTAAATAGTGAGAGATAAAAATCTGTCCAAAATGTACAATAGAGAAAACAGCTGACCAAAGTATAGCTGGAAATGCAGGAGGAGGACTGAGCCAGTTTTCCTGTGGATGCCCTCTGTAATGAAGAGCGCATTGCAAATTTAATGTGTGCCTGCAGTGCGTTGTTCTCAGTGGGTCTCTGTAGTTCATACATGTATTTATGATATTGGAAGTAGTGACAGAGCACTGGTGGGTGTAGGAGCCTGGGAATATTTCTGCCTGGATCGCTGGCAGCTACTGAACATCTGGAAGAATGGGAATCTCCTTTACATGTTGCAGAGCTAAAGCACTCTGTCAAGTCTACAAGAGCCACAGAGAGAGATTTCAGCATCTCGGTCTAAAAGAAGATTTCAGAAAAAATAGCCAAGTAAGGCAGGTGCAAACTCAGAGCTAGTACTCGCTGCTGCTGTATCTGGACAATTTACACTGCTCAAGCAGCAGGAGAATCATGCACTGGCTGTCCTGTGTGTCATTAGTTGAGTGAATAAACAACTGGAATTACCAAAAAATGTTTCTGTGGAAAAAGTCCTTTGTGAATTCCGGTGATGCCGTGTTCGATTACAGAACAATGGAATTAAGGTTCCACAGGAAAACTGGCTCTTGACAGTGTCCATGTGCCAGCAAAAGTGCCACACGTGCACTTGCTCACTGATTTTAGAAAATCAATTAGTGTAATTAAATGTGATAGCAAAGGTAACTGGTGTGGAACAGGGTGTGACTGTGTGTGCAGGCGGGACCTGCAGGGCCCTGGGGCCTGTCTGTGCCCACTGGGGGCCTGGGCAGAGCCTGCCACCGTTCTGGCTGGCTGGCTTCGTTATCTTCCACAGTCTTGGCACAGGGAAAGGGAGAGGGCACTGCTCATGTATCCTCAAGTGAAGTCAGGTTATGGCCAGAGCATGGATAAGCTCTTGGAAGACTGAATTCTAGACATATGAGAAAAAAACAGAGCAAAAAGGCTGCTGAGCCCTCTCTGCAAGGCCCTCAAGGCCCCTGTGACGTTTTGTTGCTTTAAACTAGACAGCAGGCTGATAAAGTCACATTACAGCCTTCTGATGTTTTATTGAGGTTGGTTTCCTAAGAGGGGAGAGAGAAAAATAACTGGGTTTTTAACCTGCCTGTGGTGGCTGAGTGTATTCACTGGCCTCTCATGTATCCCCTGATGGGGACACAGAGTGCCAGGGCACTGTCATTTTCAAACAGGGTTATCTTTCAGCAGACATAAAGAGAATAATTTGTACTGTTCCTCTGAGTGCTGTCCACACATGAGACTTCAAATGAAGGCCAGTGCTGCGCTCACGTCTAGCATTTGTAAAACTTCTAGATGCAACAGTGTGTTTTTCTGGAATTCCAAAACATATGTCTTCCAAATCTAGTCAGCAGTATCACCTGGCCAAAGCCATCTGTGTCTGGCTACAGCTAAGTTCTTAGTTCATCAGTTATGCAGAGAAGCAGTGTAAGAGCAAAAAGTTGTGGCTGTCCTTAAGACTGAATATTGCCAGAGAGCTTTTTTGAGATTTTTTTTCCATAACTTGTTTTCAGAAGTCGGTCCCTGGAACAGCTCTGTTTTTGTGATGGAATTCTCTTACCTTGATTCATGGCATGATCCCTTCTCTCTTGTTTCTCCATAACCCAGTTATTTGCATAACACCAAAGAGAATTTTGCATATTAACGAAATGCATTGCTTTCCAAGGTTTAGGGAACTCTAATAATTTTCAGTTAAAACTTATTTTGGCTTTGTAACTAAAAAAGGAGGTAAAAGCCTTTTTTGTAGTTGGCAGTAATTCTTAGAAAGAATTAATGTTTGCTGTATTATTTCAACAGTCTCTCCAGTGCATTTGTTGGTAAGTTCTGTTACTGTTTTCAGAACATGGATACAAAACTGGGATCCTCTGCAGGCACTAAGCCAGGAGGGTGGAGCACTGGGGGGGTGAGCAATGCATAAATGGGTAACTGTGGAAATAGTTGCTTCCCATTCTCTCCCACTGTGCATCCTGCATTAACATACAAGAGGAATATATAGCCTCAGCAGTGTATTCTCTGTCCAAGGTTTCAGGATTTTTTTCTATGCAGAAATGTGGGGTTCAGGTATTCCAGAGGGCTTTCCCCAGGTTTCTGCAGGACCGTGGTGGTGTCTCCATTCAGAATGTGTTTCTCTCCTGTGGCAGAATGCTCTGATGGGCCCTCCAGTAAAGCATCTCCTCAGATGTCTTTTCCCAGTGCTGCCCCAGTGCCCACGAGAGGTTTCTAAAGTCTGTTCCCCTTCCTTTGGCACTGCTCTGTCCCCGAGGTGTGTGTGTATGTGGAGGTGGGGAACAACGTGATGAGCTCGGCTGTCTGGCTGCCTTTAGGATGTCAGGGGACTTCCCTTCCTGATACCATCAGTTTGCACTAGTAATTAGAGAAGGTGTGGGCCTAAAAAGCTCTAGAAATATAATGATAATCAAACATAATCCTTCCTGGGGCAGAACTTGGCAGTGGTACTTTCTGTTCCCTAGGATGTGTCCAGAGCAATAAAAATGAGCCCTTGTTTATAGACAGATGGAAGCTTCCTGTGTAGGACAGAGGGGAGTGCATGCTTGTTCATACCTTTGTCTTACCAAAAGGGAAACACTGTTCCAGTGAAGGTGTTCAGTCAGCTTTTACCTTGTGTGTGGAAGACACAGTTTATCTGTCTGAGGGATAATTGGGCACCAGATGACAAAGTGAGCTAATTTAATAAAAAGGCTGAGGAGTAAAGTTTGAGTCTGCAGCCATGTCTAATTCTGTTCTGTTTGCAGTAAAAATAATAATACCTTTCCTGTGACATGGCCAGTTTAGCATCTATGTTGCAAATAACTGGCATAGCAACTTCATAGGAAAAGACATAAAGATTCTTCCCGTTTCATAGCCATTTTGATCAGCAGATAAAAATGACCAAGTTGTGAAAGTAGTAATATCTGGGTCATTCAATCAATTCAACACCAATTTATGACTGTGCAGGGAGATGAAAATGGAAAACAAATAGTCTTTAAGTCCTGTTAACAGAAGATATCCATCACTCACTCTTAGCTTTTCATTTTTAGGGATATGAATACCATAAGCACTGAACATGACTCTCAGTTCGTAAATCAGTTTTGAAACAAAAACCTACAGGGAATATTTACAGAACTGCTGTATAAACCAGTAATACAGATGTGCAAAAAGCAGAAGAAGGTTAAATGTTGTATCTGTAAGTTCAGACTTCAGAGAGTTTTAGGAAGGATCTTACCTTTCTCATGGGCTGACAAAGGCAGAAACATTATGATCTCTCCCTCGTTTGTTCTTAAGATATGTAAAATTAAATGCTACTAAACTTCATCAAGGAGCTGAAGTGCCAGTCTACCAAAACAATTGAACCTGCTCATGAGAATCAGTGATGAGTATTTTATGACTCCATATGTGTGGTGGATAGCAGCTCCAGTATCCCTCTGAGTCACAGAGGAATTCAAGCTGAGAGCAGCTCAATAGATTCTGCTTATTGCCTCTCTGCTTGTTACAGGAAAGCACATGTCAAATCAGGCATTGATAGGATAGCATGCTGCCAGCACCAAGATATTTTGAGTTAACATTTACTTATATACAGTATAGAAATGTCAGGCATAAAGCATGCTACCAAGTTCCCTTATTAATTGGAGTTTGTTCATTGAGATACTGCTCCGCAGTCCCTGTGCATGGTGCTCCTGCTGGAAAGGTAAAGCCAAAGCTTATTGCTCTGCTTCAGTTTGTGGCCTGCCTGCTGCTCTGCTTGAGAAGTATCCCCCTGGAGGGGGACTGAGGCTGGAGACACTGGGGCTGCTCCATGGAATGCTGGCAGGGCAGGAGCTTTGCTCTGTGAACTGTCACTGAACCAAGTGCTGACCAGCGCTGGGCGGCTCCGTGCCGCCGCAGGGTTTGTCTTCTGCAAGTGTCCTCAGAACACTGAAGCATGAAGAGTTCTGCTGGACTGGGAGGTTGATTTTTGCCTACTTACGATTTCCTGGGGAGCATGTAGGATTTTTTCACGTTTCTGATCTCACATGTTGAGTTAATGCCTTTAGCTTAAGCTGTCTACATTCCTATAAATAACTCCTTTGGCTGTGGCAGAGGCAATTGCTGATCATCAACAGGGCAGATGTGGGAACACTGATCCATACACAGATGTTTCACTGTCTATCTTGAGTGGGGTTTTAGGGAAAATAAGTTTGCTTTCTCAGTTGTTTCTATATCAACAAGTAAAACTGTCCTCCAAAACACTAGACATATCCAAAAGATATCTGGCGGTGTTATGCAAGAGCAGCATACCAGTTCATGATTCATGGCTGCTTCTGAGCTCAGCTGGAGGGCACTGAGAGTGCAGGGAGTTCTTTATCCTGTTGTACTTCCATAGCATAGAGGCCAGCTGTTGCTCCCAGTCTGTCACTGACTTGCTTGGATACTCTTCTGGCAGTTTTGTCCATGGGACAAGAGGGATCTGCACTGAGCACACCTCGCTGTCAGATCAGCTTTGCTAAGGCTCCATCTAGCACAGAATTGGTGTGAGGGGTGGTACCACTGAAATCTAGTCTGAAGTTTGCTAAAGATACACATTTTTAAAGCTTCCTTCACTGCTTCTTGATTGCTTGAAGAGGAAGAGGATTGGTTTTACTTCTGTTGCTGATAGAGGTTTTTGCAGAATGGAGTAGATTTTAAATGTGCCAGTGGAGAAACCCTTTCCTTCCCTGTCACACATACACATGATTTTGCCTTGATAGAGCATTTGGAAGGGAGCTAATGTGTAATCCAAAAGGGGAGCTGGAACTAAGGAGCTGTGCCAGAGTGACGGAAGTGGAGCAGATGAGAGATCCCCTAGAAGGAGTCAAATGAGGAGGGAGAAATGCAGACTGGCTGGCCATGGTGTGCCAGAGGCAGTGAGGAAGGAATTGCTGGGGAAATGTCAATGCAGTTCTGCCAGCACAACAGTCTGTTGAGAGCTAAAGCCCCTGTTTGCTGTTTCAAAGGCCAAAAGGGACCCTTCCAGGGAGAAGGGGTGAAGGAAGCCTGGGTGTCCTGTCCTGGCTGGGAGTGACGTGACATCACCTGGCCCGTGCCTGTACCACACACACTGCCAGGGAAGCCACTCCTCCTTGCTGGTTTTATGCTCTTCAGGGCTCACCGAGCCTGCAGTTGTAGGAAATTAATCAGCTGTAGTACCTGTAGGGCCTCAGGCTCTGAGATGGTAATTCATTGCTGGGACCTCCCACGTAGCTGTGAGTTGGGATGCTTGGGACTCTGCTCACAGGAGCAGGGGTAGCCACGTTTGTGCACTCTGTGGCTGGATGTTCAGGCTTCTCTTTGCTGCAAAGAGCAAGACATTTTGGTAGCATGGGGCTGGAAACTTTAGTACTTCATCTCCTACTGCTTTGAGGTTTCCATTTGCAAACATGGAGGATTGTTCTTGGTTTACAAAGGTGATGTCTAATCCACATGCAGAAAGGAAGCAGCTCATAGTGTAAGGCCCAGTTGCTTTGATTTGTTGCCACATCTGAATTCTCCTAATTTTCTGATTGTAACTCTCAGATTACCTGTGAATTACAAATGTTTGAGTAACTGACCAAAAGGGAGTATAAATCATACATACATATTTACAGTCAGAGTGAAGGTAAATGTCCCCTTTTCCCCATTTCTCTTTCAAACTGCAATTCCCCACCTACCACAGAGTCTGCTGCCCTGTCCCTGTGTGTTTGGTCCCCTTTCTGCACCTCTGCCACCAATTCTGCTTAGGTGTGGGTTGCCAAGAAATGATTCTCAAGGACCTGGTTTAGGAAAGCTGATTATCTGTGTGTGGAAGTACGACCCAGCTCACAGCCTGTGGATCTGTAACTGGTCTCTCCTGAAGCAGGTGTGTTACTCTGCTTTTAGCTGAGTCCAGCAGAAACAAGCAGTGTGTTATTTTACAGTCCAAATGCTATGCCTGGAGAATAGGGCTCTCCTGGAGAGCTCTCAGGTACCTCAGAGCTGAATCACCGATGCCTTTCGATACTCAAATCATCACTTAGCACATCTCAGGGGCAGGCAGGTGGGTTTTTTACTGGTCTCTGAGGATTTTAGCAGAAATAGTGTCTTCCTGAAGCAGTACCTAAAGGAACAATGTTAGCATGTCATGGAAATGACTTTACTGTGATACATTAAAGAATAATGTGCTCGAGTTATGTGCATGCAAGCTATTAGTGCTTCCTCCCCTCCACACAGCAAGCTGTTTATCTTTCAAAAGGCTGGAAACTCTTCATTTCACTTTCCAGAGATTCCCTTATGGAGCAAACAGGATAAATAACACCTGCAATATGAAGCCTTGGAGATAAAAAGAGATAATGTTTGTGCTTAATTTCTTTCCTCCTTCCCATCCATGTCATGTTCAACATTTGCATATGAAATTCTGCTCCCACCCTTTCCCATGAGCCTTGTGAGTGTCCTGCTGTGCCCTCCCACACAACTTGGCCAGGACTAAAAGACCTTTAAATCTATCATTGAAAATGTATTTTTGGAACTGCATTTTAGACAGTATTTCTGTTTAAATGAGTTTTTCCTGATTCCCAAATGTTAAAGAAATACAAGCTAGAGAAGCAAGGAGAAGGGCAGACCCAGCTGCCAAAGCATGTCTTTTCTGTGAGCACGCTGAAAGAAATAATACTGCCTGGACTGAGCTGGTGAACCTACAGCTCTAAGCCATGGTGTCTGTATGTATGTATGTATGTATTTAAGTGTTTGCACTCAATCCCAAGGAGCAGAGAAGGCAGGGAAAGGGTGCATTAGGACCACCATGTGTTTTCTATAAACAGGAGTAAGAAGCAGCTGAGATTTCTGAGCTCTTGTTCTCTGCCATATCTGGGAGCTCAGCTAAGATTACCTGTGACTTAGTATTCTCACAAGGAATTAAAAGAGGGCGTTGGAGTATCTTTCTTGCTGTTATTTAGAGTGAAGTTACTCATACAGTCCCGACTGAAACCGGGGACCATTTTTACTAAGCGTTGTACGGATTTGTCACTGCAATGCTGTTTCTCAAAATAAAAGTGGGAAGCAGCTCTACAGGTGGTTTTTATAATTGCCCCAAAAGCAACTGCTGAAAGCCACAAATAGATGTTGTCTCATCCTTCTCAGCTGAATGCTCTCCCCACCAGAACAGGATGTATTTCAGGCATATTTTAACGTTCTAGTACAATGATGCCAAAGCCTGTGATTAGAAACTCACATTCTGTGTAATTTGTGATTGCTGCAGTATTTGACATTTTTCTTCAAGTGGCAGTTTCTGCACTCAAGCAGCTTAATAGGGAGTCTCAACTTTCTTTAAAAACAAAAGTTTAAGCCTTTGTGGTTGCTTGAAAACAGGACTGTTTTATCAGTTGGTTTTGAGGAGCAGAATGTTTGTATTCTTTCTTTTCATACTTCTTAAATATTTTTTGACATCTGTAACTAATAATCACTAAACTAATTATTGCTCAACTAATTCATGACCATGTGGTCATTTGCCATGGCTGTGCTGCAGAAAAACAACCCTGTAGCGAAAGCCAGCACTTCTTTTTGGCAGAGTTGTTGGATGTGCCTCTATTAAGAGGTAGGACTGCTGAGGCACATTTAGTTTGCATCCCCGTTGCAGTGAGACATTTCTGATGGTCCATCACAACCACCATACCATCTGCTTTTTCCAGGCTATTTATTCCATCCTTGTCTAACCTCTTTCTGCTTTAAAAGCAAGCACATTTTCTCAAACCTGTTACTGCTCACTAAATTACTTTTTAAGCGTGCTCTGGAAAAATTATTCCAGGCTCCATCTTGTCAAATATTCTGTGGCTGGAGCAGCCATGGCTTCTGAGGGAAGAAAATTTTACTACCACTTAGGTTACAGCATGATGTGTCCACATTGGAAGTGCCTCTTGCATTTTCATCAGTCAAGTCATCAATTTGTACAGGCTGCTTAAGCTTTTTCCTGATTTTGAGTGTGTGAGTTATCATTATGATCGACATGGCAATATCCACAAGTTAAAACTTGGTTAATTCTTGAATCAGCACTTGAAGAATGAGGTGCTTCTCCTTCATCCTATCTGTAGTATTTTATAATTGTGTTATTTGGAAAGTTTTAAATTGTTTTCAGAAAGAGGTATGGATTTCACAGTTGTAAAAACAGCCATCTTTTCAAACCTCATTGAGCCCTTGCCTTCAGTGATGGTGGTGATGGGTTCATTAGGCAGCACCTTCTATCAGTTTTATATTTCTTTCTTTTAAACATCCTCCTTGATCTTCTGTTTTAAGAAGGCCTATAAAAATGCACAGCTTATCTGCACAGCACTTTGTAGCTGGGTATCACAGCTTCCCTGAGATGTATCCTCTTTAATCAGGGCAGCACTGATCTCCTCTCCCTGCTGCTCATTATTATTGTGGTTGGCGTTGCATTGTAGCGAGCATTGCACAAGCAGAACACAGAGCCCAGCCCCAGAACTTGTTAATCGTCCTTCATATGGAAATGTCCTCGCTTCTTTAATCATTTAAATTGATCCTTTTAGAGTCTGCGTCCCCCAAAAACTTTGTGTGTGTCTGTTACCAATGGCAAGAAATGAACAAAATGTTTCTGCAGGACAGTGCACTGCCAATTTGCATAACAAAACTGCAGAACCGTGTTCCTACCCCATTTCTTCAGAGGCTTTGAAAAGGAAAGGATTTAGAGTCCTACAACACCAACCTCACTGTGAGAAATTTGCTATTAGAAGCTCTGTGGCACAGAGACAGGAGGTTTTCATGGCACTGTCCCTTAACGGCATTCTCTTCTCTTTCTTGAGCGATTAACTCATTTAAATGCACTGAAAGTGCAAATAGTTTGAAGTTACGATTACTGGTTATATTTTACTTTGCTTTTAACTCACAACCAGTTCCATCTGCTGTCATGCTTCCCTTCTGCCCCGAGCTTTCTTGGGCTTCTCTGTGTCCTCCTAGGCATGTTTGTTTTCTATATTATATAATATCACCACATTTGTGTCCTGCCCATTTTCCAGATGGCTGTTAAATATATTAAAAACTTTTATTCTAAGGCCAGTATAAAACCTTACGACTCTCTTTAAAATGTACATGGTTTATGAGTTATTTCCACTATATTTTTTCTCTTCTGGGCTAGAGCTATGTAGCTTGTCCGTGCTGCCAGGGATTTCTGAGTGCATTTTGTCATGCCGACTTTGACTTATTAATACAAAGCTGTACAGTTTCTGGCATTTCTTCTCTTTCTGCCTAATGTGGTAAAAATTACTGGAAATGCTGAATTTGTTAAGGGAGGAAATTAGAGCAATGGGCCTGTATGGGAGAACCTGCATTCCTGCAGCTGATCCATCCATTCTTGTTCCAAAGGAGCCTGTTTCCCTTATACCTGAGGACACAAACTGCAGTGAAGATAGTGTTTGAAGGAGAGATGGTTCCCACTGTCCTCATGCAGCTGACAGAACCTGTGAAAGCCCTGGATGAGCAGCAGGATGTGCTGGGCAGGCCTCAGGAAGCCTGCATGGCACTGTGCTATTCCCAGCTGCTGGATTCAAGTAGAGATGTGGGGTTCTGCGTCTCACAAAAAGACCCAGCACACTACAGACTTGTGTTGGCTTCAGAAGTGTCGCACACAGCAAGCATAACCTTGCATCAATATGTGCATGCCTGCTCTCCCCCCTCCTCTTTCTAATAGTTTTCCCTAAGATTCCTGAACAACAGAGCAGATGGAAACCTTATTTAAATTTAGAAACCGTGAATACCACATGCTGAGCTCAATGGAGCAATTCAAATAGTTTTCCCTTAAATGAGTTTTTTTTAAATGCTGGATTCCAGTTAGAATTTTTAAAAGAGCATAAACATGTGATAGAAGGTGTTTCCAGGTACCTGTATTCCTTGCCACATAATGCCTCGCTTGGACACAAGTGTGCAAATGTGTCCCGAACAGACCAAACTTCACAGCCAGTCGTCCTAAAGGACATGAACACTCCATTATTTATCAGAGCCATTAGAAAAGAAACTCCTGCACCGTCCCTAAAGAGAGAAAATCTGTCATGGTTCCCAGGAAAGAGAAGCAAGGATTATCCTTGAAAGCAGTCAAAGGAGAGAATAGTTTTTACCAACTTGTCAGAGGAGTTGCCATGGGCACCAGCCAGGAGCCGAGGTTTAAATGTCAGATTTCCCTTCCAGTACTGCTTTTTCCTTTTCTTTTGCTTTATTTTTGCATTCATTCATTATTCTCTCTCCTTTTTTCCCCTTTCATAAGAATTTCTCTACCCATGTCCCTGTTTTCCCAACACCCAGTTTTGCTTCTTTTTATGCCTGTCCTTGGACGTCATGCCAATCCCAGGTAAAGAAATCTGTTTGGGTTTTTTTTAAGTAAGAGAATATGTTCTTGGATACGGAGTTGAAAGTCATTAGCATATCAATATTTGTCCATCAAAGATTAAAAAAGCCAATAAAATTGCATTGAGAGACTGAGGCAGTTAAGGAAGAAACTGCAGCATAGAGTTGGGAGCTGCTCATTTCAGTGCTATTGTGCCTGAGTGTTGGGAGACGTGGTACATTTCATTATTTGCTAAAATATTACAAAGAGAGGGATGGGGGGAGGAAAAGAACAGAAGGAAAAAGCTCACATCTGTGGTAATGTCTCTGCAGGGGGAAAAAAACCAAATCCTACTATTTGTGGAAGGTATTCATGTGTTGCCGGCTGGTTAAACTGCACGTCAATTGAATTAATGTATCCGTTAAATCTAGATAAAAGCTCCGAAGCAGCAGTTTAGAAAACACTTTTTTCTTTTCTGTTCTTTTTTTTTTTTCTCTTTCCTTAATTCCTCTAAGCTGGCACAGGACATCTGGGTTGGTTTTGTTTTGTATACTGGGTTTTGTTTTGCCTTGTGTGTCTTCGCTGTCAAAATCCCCAAACAAGCCCAGCTGCCTTAAAAAAAAAAACAAACGCATTTGTGTTTTGCTTAGTGGTTAATAGCGTTAGCATGTAAATGAACACATCCAGCTCTAAGTGAGCAACTCGGGAGCGGAGGGGCAGCTCACACCTCCTTCGGAGCCATTGTTCCCGCCGGGCTGGCTGCAGGCACCACAGAAAGAGAGTGGAGTCTTTATAAAAACCATTAATGGTGTCATTGACCGGGTGCCTGTAACCTCTCTTAGGTCACTAAGTTTGTTGTAGAGAGCAAAGATAAAATGGAAGCACTAGCAAATGTTCAGATTTGGATTCTGGTTTTGGCCTGAGAGTTTATTTTCTCGCTGTGGCTGTGGGGAATGTGCTGAGTTAGTGTTTGTGGTTTTGCAGCCCGTTCTGATGTGCCTTCCATTGATCTCACCTTGGATTTAAGGAATTGAGCACGTTTCCGTGTGAATTACTGACACAGAATGAATGACAGGTCAATGCTGACTTCCATACTGGGTTATTAATAGAACTAACAGGATGCAGATTTTTGGGATGCTCATCCCTGGTGCAAGCTGAAGTTTCCCCAGTGATTTTGAATGATGTGATTTCTTATCCACTCCTGTGAATCATTTCTGTGTTCGTGGTGCCGGATGGCAGAGAGGGGCACGGTCATGGGGTCAGGACGAGTGTGGTGCACAAACAAATCACTGTCCAGAGGCCAGGATGTGCAGCCTGAGGTGATTGCTATCACATACAGCTCCAAGCTCTGTTACCTTCAGACCATGAAACAAATGCTTCAGGAACCTTCCTGGGCAAGGGGGAGGAAGGTGTGGAAGTTCAGTTCCTACAACAAATCCTCGGCAAGATTAGGAGATGGTGTCAGGGACGTTTATTGAAGAGCAGGAACATTTTACCTGATGTAACCAGGTACTTGATTTGGAACAGGAATGTCTTGGGTGTAATTGGCTGAAGAAAAGTGCTAAATACAACCTTTTTGTCGTGGGACAGTGGGGAGGACTGGGGGGCCCCCTTGTAGCCTGAGTTTGCATGAAGATGCAGTGTTCAAGCAGCTGATGAGAAGTCTGGCTTAATGACAGCAGTAGCCTGTCTACCTTTATTTACAGTCAGAAATTATTCATGACCCTGATTCATGAAACCTCCACTCTTAAATGAGCCTAGGAGTCATGTTAAAAACAACTCAGAAACCTTCACTAATTTGTTGGGGAAACTTTATTTTTATGCCAGCATGCATCACCATAGTAATTTAGAATCTTGTATGTAAAATTATAGCAAGTCTTTTCTTGGCATCTCTGAATTGTCTCTCAGACTAGATATTCTGGGTGTGCTGGAGGTTTGGTACTAGGTCTTTACCTATTTGCTAATTTTTTTGTCCAGACATGGTGGGGAGTGTGTTTCTTTCTGAAAAAAAAAATTAATTTATCCTGCTTAGAATATCTGAATGATTGATTCTGATATTTTATTTGCAGTCTAAATCTAAAGCAATCATCATCCCCCAGTGCAATACAAATAGTCTTGCCTTTTAATCCTTGTCCATTTCAAAGAGTGTTTTCATGACTCACTGAATGATACCTTAATTTCATTTTTATTCAAGTATAATCTTACTCTGAAATAAAATACATCACAATATAAATCCAAAGAAAATACAAAGAGGTTTTTTTGCCTGTTTTTTTCCCCCTGTGTTTTTACACATAAATTAAAATCAAACTCCTTGTGTCACTGATGTGTGTTTTGCTACTGAAATCTATGTGAAGTGCATTCTGCTGGGGCATCAGCCTTGTCCTGGAGAGATTCCAGCCCTTCTAAGGGAGATAGACAGAGCAGAAGAGTGATTCTGACCATCACATCTAAGATTTTGAAGTCAGAAGCCTTCTTTTTTTTTTTTTGGCAGTAAATGAAGGTATATTTCTTAGACTCTGCATATATGATAAATAATAATGGATAAACTCAGGTATGCAATTCTCATTTTCAGCAAAAAAAGTGTTATTTTTCTCTTCCTGCCCCACCACTGTCACCTTGGAAAGGCTTTGCTGTGGAGCAGATGGCAATGCAGGTGTAGCCATACGTTAGTTTGGCCATTCCTTGGCCTTTAGCCACGTGGGAGTGTGGAGCAGGAAATCAAATTACCAGATGGAAACCTAAAGTTGACATACGAGCACAGGTTAAAATTGCCGAGATGAGGCTTTTTACCCTGTTGTTAGCACCAGACAAAACCAAGAATTAATATCCTCATCCAACACTAGAGTGGTGAAACAATATGGAAACTAGGGATTTTTCCTGAAGCCTCAGTGAAGGTGGATGTCTGCTGCATAGACCTTTATTGTGCAATGCCATTTACATTAAAGAACTTGGGGAAAATAGCTGCTGACATTGGCTTAAAATCAAAAGCTGCACCAAGAAGTCACCTCTTCAGGGGTGTTAGAAAGCCACCAGTGGCTGCCATTCACACTGTAGTGACACTGTGATATTCCACAGGATATTTAGGCTCTGCAGAATGTGATTCCTGAAGGGGTTAATGGTGGAATGTTCTCACTTGAGGTGCCCATCCAGGGCAGTCTCCAGCTCAGCTGGGTCTCAGGACTGGTGCTTTATGTCAGGAGTGTGAACTTCCCAGCATATGTGTACTGTTGTGCTCTTGACAGCACACAAGTAATTCCTTGCTCAGGACTGAACCCAAGCTTCTAGAAAGCCAGCTTCCAGGAAAAAGGGAGCAGGCTAAGCCATACCAGTGTGCTAATCAGAAGAAATAGGAATTGGCCTGTTACAGGACTCCGTACATAAGCAAGTGCTTGGGAAGAATAGAACCAGGACAATTTCTTAAAATTGTTTCAGCCCTCACCTAATGGCTGCCTCCAGAACTTGCTAAAATGATATGGTTTCTTTGTGGTCAGTAATATTTAAGGGTTTCCTTGGACTTCTCAAGTTTCCCCTGGAGTCCCATTGAAACTTTAATAATCACAGTGTCCTTACTGCTCATATGAAAACGTTTCTGTTTAGATGCAGAGCTGTTCCTGTGAAATTAGGCCACGGAGTAACCGTGAAACTGCAAAGCAAAATATTGGTCTTGGTGAGATTGAGAAGCCACCTGAAAATGTAGCCCAAAACTCTCTGCTAGGGTCTGTGTGTGAGCATCTAGGATCCTCACTATTTTAAATGTGCATCACCATACTGGATTCACAATTTTTCTTCTCTGCCCATCCGAGAATGGTGTCATCATGCTCTAGTTGAAACCTTTGTGTGTGTGCTAGAGAAATTGCCAGAAAACTTAGCAGACTGCATTTGGCAACAGCTGCCCTTTGTTATGATGCCAGTCTTGGAGATATGAGAAGTACAAAAAGGAGAGTGAAGAAGAAAAACTAATGGGGTTAGGGGAGCAAGTGGAACCACTGCAAGATTTGTCTTTCTGAAAACTGCCTGATTGCTTTTCAGATCTGTTCTTTTTTTCCCTGTTGACAAGCAAAGCTTGGGAATAATAAGTGCTGCATGAATTAAATCCATCACACTTGACTGACTGGATACCATGCAGTGGATCTTCCAACCAATCTGGGTTCTGTCAGAATGCCACTATTGATTTTGGTGCTTTGACAGAAAATAGCAGTGAGACAATTGAAGGGGGGGTAGGAATCCTACAGACATTTTTTGTGGTGCTACAGCTCTGGGGGGTAGCTAAGGTAACGCCAGATTTCCTCTACCTGAGGCACCAGTGAGCAGGCTTTGTACAGCTCAGTCAATACACGTTAAATGTGTCTCTGTTGGTGCTGCACGCTGTTCTTTTGTGTCTCCTTAAGAAAGGCTTATTGACAGCAGAGCAGGAGGGTGGTTCTTCTTGTCCACCTACACCGTGTCTGTTGCAAAGCATCACCAGCTTCCCCTCGGCAGTACAGCCGAGCTCTGTCAGAGATACCAGGGACGGGAATGTCAATCCATCCCATTGAAATGGAAATCGGCACACATGCTGCACAGGTCTTTCACCGAGCGCTGTTTATTTCACTCTGCTTTTATTTCTCAGACAAGGCCTAGCTTTGAAAAGTTCCAAAAAGCATTTTATTGTCTTTGCCTCTTCTCATGTTCCGGGTTTTGTCTCTTCCATGTTACTTTTTAAAGAAAGATCCTGTCCTTGGCCGGGCCTAGGGGCAGAACTGGGACCGGCATTGCCCAGGAGTTGGCTTGTATGAGGAGTAACAGGGACTCCTGATGGAGCCCTGGGGGGATCCTGGTTGTCTTTCTGCTGAAATGTATGATGGAGTGGTGAATGCTCAATATTCCATGGAGGGCACTACAGAGGGCGCCTGGCAGGGAGCTGTGCTAAGGCTGGGGAGGGATTGGGAGGTTTCACCTGAAGCTTCCCTGTTTGCTTTGTGCCACACTCAGGTGAGACACAACACCTTTCTGCCTTGTCATCGATCTCTTCACGTTGCCAGTCCTCCGGGGCAGGGCTGTTTTCTCCTGTGCCTGTCTAGGACTTGGAATCAAGTTCTTATGAGGGGACTGTAGAAGCCACTGTAATTCCAATCATCCGTGCTGAAAAGGGGAAGGATATGTGGGAATGGCTGTGCCAGGCAGATACAATAATGGAGTTCAGCACCTTCTGCATGCAGGCAGGAGAACAAACAGGTTTTGCACCAAGCTGCTCTCTCAGGTTTCTGGTCTTCCTTTTGATTTCTTTGTTTTAGTTACTTCATTTTGATTATGATCAAAGCGTAATACAGAGTGAAAGGACTTCTCTGTGAGTGAAAACTAGTTGTGGTCATCCCTATTAGCATCTGTAGCATATTTCACCTTAGTGATTATCATCATTTTGGATAAACTGTGTTTTTCAAGGGTAAATATATGTTGCAGAAGGGAATGTGTGCAGCAGTCACAGTTTCCCAAAGCGTGACATTGTCTACAGATGACTTCCTTAGGGAGAAGTGTTCAGCCTTAAGATTTTCTCTCTCCTAAGGGAAGGACAAGACTTTATGTATCTTCTTTCTACTGTCCAAAGCAGTACGAATTCTAGAAAATAGACAACAATGAATGGTTACATTTAATGATGTACTGTAATAATGAAGTACAGATCTGATTACTAAACCTTTCAGGATCTGAAGTGGAAGTTCCTTATTAACATAGGAGCCTAAAAAAGCTCTAAAAACTCGTTTCTGTAGTATCAATTGACAGCAATTCCTTACAGCTTCCAAGTGGTGTATTCTAGGAGAAGAGCATCACAGCCCTCCCCAGCAGGTACAGCTTCATTTAAGTGTGGTGACTGTTCAGGAATGCATGGTGCTAATGGAGGAAATTAAAATCCCTGCCTTTTATATGACATAGAAAATGTGTCATTGTCACATAGAAGGGCCATTTCGGGGCTGTTGTTGCAGCTCCTTTACAGCGTGCCTGTGGCACAATAACAGGTTTGGGCTCCTTGGAGACAGTCAGTGTCCCTCTTCAGAGCTGCTGACACCACAAGGCAGAAGTGGCCCTGCCAAGCACTCTTAAGGAACAGACTGAATTCCCAAAGCCCTTCTAGGGTAGCAGCAGCATTCTTTGTGCTTCAGTAGTGTGTGGTGGCTGTTGGAGGTGCTGAGCTAAGGAGACCCTCTCTGACAGCAATTCTTCCTGCTCCACAAATCCATCCCATACAGTCAGGTCCAGAATCAAGCTCTCAGTCTCTCTAGAAGGCTTTGGGAAATGTGGGATCCCTTTTTCAGCCCAGCACTGCAAGATGGCTTAGACAGCTTGTGATTAAAAGGTTAAGAGTTTTAAAAAGGCAACAAAAGCTGTGGTAAAATGTGGAAAAATTTAAAAATATTTTCCCAAGTGGTTTCTACTTCAAAGTTGTCTGTATATTTGCTTTTAGAATTTTTGGGGGGGGTGCTTAATTGAAAAGAAATAGATATTTTCTTTTTTATTTCACAAATTCTCAGAATTGAGGGAAATTCACTGTTTCAGCCCATGTAAGAGTTGCCTTTTGTTTGAGGAGTTTTGGACCGTTGTGTCATAACAGCCCTTAGAAAACTTGATGCCCACTAACTGGACATTTTCAGTATGAATTCCCTTTTATTTTTAATACTGTCTTTGAAAAATGGGGATTACCTTCACTGAATTAAGGTAGTGCCTCCACCTTCAAGAGCTAAGGGACGAAAGGAGCTCTCAGCATCTCTGGTTCTAGTGAAGAAAACATGCAAATAAAAACAAAGACATTTCCACTTAGAGAGCAACTGTTCCTGAGACGTGATTAAAGCTGTTCACATTTCCAGTAATGTATATATGATATATTCCTGTATCTGCAGCAGATTGGTAGGAAACCTTAAACAGCAGATGCTCCGTGGGACTCTTAAACTGAAGTCCAATCTATATAGAAGACAGAACTTATAATGAGACATAATGTAGCTGTGAGACAAGACTCACAGGCAATTTCCTGCAAGAAAGAGTGAGATTTAATCACTTTGGGCTACTTGTGCAGCTACTGCTAAGGCACGTTAGTTTCTCTGTCAGAGAGGGAGATGCTTGTCAAGATTGTAAGCAAATGGAATTGCTGCCAGCCATTTACTCACAGACAACAGATGATTCTCATAGATCATTTGCTTTATTTCTGTGCATTTTGTCTTGGGCTTTGCTGTCTCCGTAAAATCCATGGCCTTTTATGTTAGGACAACAGGACATTAGCACTTCTGGCTATTACAGTGTTCCGCACATGAGCAAAGCCCCCTCTCTGCCAGTCAGGGCTCACTTCACTTGTTATCTCTGTCAGCTCTAAAAAGTTTTATTTCTACTGGCTTTATTTACAGTTTTTGATTGATAATTGTTCAGCTACTTGGAGTAGCCAGTCTTGTGTTACATCTGATGGCCCACAGGTAGGTGAGTGACTGCTGCTTCCTACCTGGCAGGCACAGAGAGAGCAGAGGCATGCAGGCCAGGTTATCTCAAGAGCTGTATTTTCTACAGCTGACATAAAATATTAGCCCCAATTAGCATTCTTGTTGCCAGCCTCAGCTAACACTGTGCAGCAGCGTGAAGGAAAAGCCATACCTGGCAGATAATGAGCTAGGTAATTAGTCAGGGAGTTACTGGGCAGTCATTCCTCGTCCGAAGGCAGGGCCCGGGCTGTCTCACCAGCAGCTCTTGGCCCATCCTGCCGAGCTCCATGCTGTGTAGTGCCTGCCACTCCTCAACAACATTTATCCAGCCTTCCTCATGCTCTTGGGATTGCTTGCAGCCAAGCAGTCCCCATCTTGATTTCCAGGTTGATTGCACAGATTGTAACCCAGGGCAAACTTGGCAGAGGGACCACAGGAGGTAAGGCAAGGAGAGACAGATGGGGGAAAATGTCATTGACCCAATTGCCTTGTCTGAACTAGATGGAAAATTATATCCTTCTCCCAGTCTCCACATATCAAACACATGTAGTATTCCTAGATGAAATCTGTGGCAGCATTTCCACAGCCCAGGGAGGAGCGTCCCTGAGGTGAATGCTGTCCTGTGTGGCCATTTGAAACAAGCCTCACTGTCACCACCTTTTCTTCTCCCTCTGAATACCTCCAGGCAAGCATCTTTCCCACCAGCTGCACCAGCTCAAAGGCCTGGCAAAATGGATTCCGTGCTCTGCCTGCTACTATCTGATGTTGATGCACCCCTTTCTTGTAGGGCACAATTCAGGACAACGACCTAACTGGAATCTTTTTCCAGGATAACCATCACACATATCAGTATACTCCTGAAAGTGGGTGAAGAATCTAAAATGTTTTTTTTTAAACACCTCAGTTATTATAACTAGCAAGACTATACTCCAGGTGATTAGCATCCTGCAGACGACTTAGTCTTAGCTAAGGGCCATGACATAAAGGAGATTGAAAAAGCAAAAAATTTGAGGTTACCATGGCAGTGCATTGGGAACAGCGTCAGCAGTTTCAGAGCAGAACATGTGGGAAGAGGAAAATATGGTCCAAAGGATTATGGCTGGAGAAAAGAGAGAGGGTGGGTGGGCTGGAGACCCCCTTTGCCAGAAAACATGAGATACCACGTATTCCTTTTAAAGCAATGATTTTCATGAGAGACTGACTTGGGCACTCAGAGAGTTGTTCTCAGAAGTGTGACTGGGCATTAGGACTGTGGGGGCAGCATTCAAATGCAGAAAGCAAAGTTCTCCGAAGCAGAAGGAAGTTGGCAGTGGTGGCAGAGGGACTGGCCCTTCTCTCAGGAGTTTTGGGGTGCTTTCTTGGCCAAGACACCTCTCTCTTGATATCCATGAGATTTCATCAGGCTACTGAATATGGGTGTCCATGAATGAAGGTAGGGTTTTGTGATTGATTCTTTCTTTCTTTCTGCCATTTTTAACAAATAAAAGCAAATACCATTTAATTCACGCTCAGAAGAGCATTTTCCCCATTGCATCTAATGCGATTTCATTAAGGTAGCACAGCCCAAATTAAAATGTGAACAAGATCCATGTTTAATATATCAAAAGCAAATTAAGTCTGGATTTGAAAAGGTGTTAGAGCTTTTCCTTTCATAAAATAAAATTAGTTCTAATTTGTCTCTAAAGTTTAAACTGAAGTGAATTTATTGTTGAAATATAAACCGATAACTTAATCCAAGCTTAATACAATTAACAGTGAGGAAACTTCATAAGGTTCAAATGAGTATTGTTATTATTCTTACAAGCTCAGGGACAAAGCAGCAGCACTACTGAAATTACTAGAGCTATGATGGGTAACCCCTTGGAAGTTTATGCCCATGGAAGAAGCCAGGAACAGGGAAGTAAATGCACAAACACACAGTTATATTTTCAGTAAACTTACACAGATAAATTTTTCCAGGTGTTTAAGGAGGGACATGAATATTTTGAAGACATTATGTGAGATCCAGTATTGGGTGTAAATACAGACTGGTTCTGCAGTGATGTCTTACTTGAGGGTTAGGAATTCTGTCTTCCTGTGTTTGCATTCTTTGGCTGCTGTTCTTCCTCCTGTGTAATGAATGAGTTTACTGAGCCTAATGGGCACACAATTGGCAAACACAATATATAAGCATTTGTCTAAATGGCTGAAAACCAATTTTGAGTTTGGAAATGTGACTGTTTGTTCAAAGAGGTAATTCAGTTTTAATGGAAAACCACCGTCCAGGCCGTCAAAACTAAATGACTACATCCAAATGGAAACCATCAGACACCTAAACAAACAGCCTGGTTTGGAAAACTCTGAAATGTGACCATTAGGTCACTCTGTTGGGCAGGTAATTCCGATTTTAATCCTGAATTTTAATCCTAAATTGTAGGCATCTGAGTTTTTGAAAGGTTTGCTCTCTCAGCCTCAGTTTTTCTTTTTGTAAAATTAGGCTAGTGATACTTCTTCTCCTTGCAGAGATGGTAACAGGGTTGCTTCTTTTCACACTGCTTTGCCTATGGAAAGCCCTATTAAAGTGTTACCTGAACATTTCAGAGAGCTCCGGTGTTATCCTATTACCCACTCACAGAGGCAAGCAGTGGATAATTGGGTTCCTGCTTACCTTCATGGGATAAGAGATTTCTCATTTAACTCTACCAATAGAAAGATTAAGTGTCCTTGTTATTCCAGGAGAATAAAGTTGCATAGGACAGGAGAAGTGAATAATAGTGAGTATAAAGCCATGGTTGTAAACCAGTAGATCTGTTGCAATAAAGAAGTTTCAGACGATGAAATATCCTCTCTAACTTTTATGGTCATACTTGTAATTCAGTATGTGGAGACACAGTACTCTGTATCACGTGAAGCAGAATAAAACAGCCCATTAATTTCATCAGAAGTTTGCAAGCTGACTTCATATATTCACACCTGTCATGTGAAGACAGATGGTGAGACTCCCAGTGAGAGCAGGGCTGGTGGAAAGGCTCTTGTGGCTCATGCTGACTTCCATGACCTCTCTGGGCTAATAAGCATTGCTTACTGTACCTGTGCAGGATTGCCCTTGGTTGCTTTGGTTGGGTTTTATAGCACTGGTCTGCTTGCTGGGTGTACACAAGACTTTTTCTAAATTAAACATCTATTCCAATAGAACCTGCTTTTGCTCTACAACTGGAAAAGCCTTTGTAACAAATTTAGCCAAAGAGGAAGGATAGAAGTTTTGTTTTGAGGATGTGCCAAGTTCACAGTCGTGTACAGGGAGGTGAGCTGCTCTTAACTCCTTTGGTTGTCATGGCCCCTGGCACAACTGAAGGGATTTTCCCACTGGGAACTCCCTGGTGTTGCCAGCAGCAGGTCCTACACCTCACTAATAATGCTTCCCAAAGACCCAGGGATGGTTTGTTCTCTGTCTCTATCAGGCAGAATTTTGTTACAGGAGATCAGTTAGCTCTGCAACTCTCCTTGCCTTCTCTGTCACCTTTTATCCAGGAATGACATGGAAAAGCACTTAGCCAGTTTCCACACAAGGTTGGTGCTTTTCAGCTGTGCCATGTCTGTGGAAAACTGCAGCTGACAGAGTGGAAGAATGTTTTTCCCACAGCTGCACAATATTTCTAAACTATTCTCTGTATTTATCTGCAGTGACCTTACAAAAAATAACCCTGCCCTTACGGCTACAAAGCTTAGTTAATGTAATTCTGATTTCGTTTGGCTTCCACAGGGGTTTCTGTGCTCTAGAGGAGCATTTATCAGCACACTTATTCCTTGGAATACACTGGTGTTTACGGGTTACTGTAGGGTGTTGTCTACCCACATCATGTTTGGTAGACTGTAACTTGCCCTGTTAATTTTTAAAACCTGTAACAGAGAGGCAATATTACATTGCAAGGCCTTTCTGCAACACCTCCCTAAAAGCTCTTTTTGTTTTGATGCTTTCAATATTTCTCAGGTTTCCACTGTTCTTTCTGTAGCAACCAGCTCCCTGTTGCAGCAGGGATGCTGGAAAAGTGATATTCTTGTGAATATCTCTGTCTGTTTGGAAGTCACTGGAGGGAAACATTTCAGGCCATCTCCCCACAGCCCCAGCTGGACCTCTCTAAAGATCTGATTTTTATCTTCCTCCTTTCCAGGTCGTTCCTTTGCAGCCTCTCCACTGCCTTGTTTACCAATTTTAAAATAATCCTTGTCAGTCTCTGAAGTGCAACCAAAATATGTTTCTTTGTGGCATAGTAGTAAACCCTTAAATAACTGTGACATTGTATTGGTGATGAGAAAAGAAAATATTTACATAGGAACAGCTTGCCAAACCTTAGCAATTTCCTCTACAGTCAAGAGAAAAATAAAGACTCCCGATTCTCCTAGTACAGATTTTAATGATTATTCTGTGCTATTGTTCAATATGAACATTTTCAGGAGGCCTGTAGGAAGAACATGGCTTGTAATCATCTCATAATGGAAAAACATTGGTGTGGGTCAGGCACTGTCAGGAATGGGAATGTATCAGTAGGCTGCAAAGGGCAGCTAGGTAGAAAATACAAAGTGATTATGTGGCCGTTTAATAGGGAAAAGGAGTCAGATTGAGGCCTTATGTTGCCATTGATGGCTGAGCCTTGCTAGGGACAAATGAGTGTATTTTATCCACCAGGTACTAGTGTGGACCAGTTCCCGTTTTCCAGACTTCACAGTATTGAATTATAGTGCTGTTTTTCAGTTGTAAACTTTTCAAATTTGTGAACCAGAGAAGCTTAAACAACTCTGTAAAGGAAATAAATGAGATATTTTTCCAATTAAACAAAATGACTTCTTTAAGTCATTGTTTTAAGAGATCTTGTTATTCTGCGGGCAGGGATGGGAGGGGAAAACAGTTCCTCATAAATACTGAAAAAAGCTGCATTTTGGAGAAGGGAAAAAAAGAACGTTAATAAAATTTGTAGGTGGTACTGAGGTGACAGGTACTATAAACACTATAGGAATAGAGACATAAAAGAATAAAATAGTGCCTAGTGAGAAAAATATATGCACTGGAAATGCAAAATGAGAATCATCCTGAAGAAAAGCATAGAGAGATCTCCCCTGAGGAAATTATTCCTGAGCACACGAGCTCAATGAGCAAGAGAAAATTGGAAATGGTAGTGATTAAAGAGACCCTGAGGTGAGGCTAGGCAAAGAATTAGACAGCAGCAACAGTATGATATGGATATAGAAAGGGGGAATTTTAGGCTACATTGTGTTCCAAAGGTGGTCGTTCCCTGGCCAGAGAACTGGTGCAGAGTTTAGGTGTTGCAGCTGGCTGGTGGCAGCAGCAGGGTGGTGCTGGCTTTCTGGAAATCTTTCCTCTGGCTCTCTGCAGCCCTGAGTTTCACTCCTGCGGGGTGATGAAAATAGAGATTAATTTCTCACAATGTGCAACACAAGAGCAACTTGCCTAATTATTATTTTCAATCAAATCATTGTGATTTTCCTATGAGAAGGGGAATAATTAAGAAAAGTAGGGGCCTGAACTACGTCGCTTTTAAATGTATCCAGTTAGTACTTCAGCCTGGGAGGAGAGCAATCATTTCTCTTTGTCTTCTGATGGAAAACTTCCTCCTTCCTCCTCACTTCACATTTTGTAGCAAAAAAAGTCTCCGGTTATAAACTAGAAATCATCTCAATAGTAAAGAATTGCAATCACCAGTATTCTCATGTAGGACTGAGGCAGACATGCACTGATTCAGTGAAAAGGGCTGAATGTGCAAATGCCAGCTCCATCCTTTTATACCAATAAACAACCTGGTCCCCGGTGCAAAAAAAATCGGGTCCCAAATTCAGTTAAAGAACCACTCAAATGTCATCCCAGCTCTTTATTTTCAACCCTCCTTGTACCTGGGGAATATGTCCTGAGCCAAAGGCTGTTAAAATGCATTAGTTAGGGGGCACTGGGGCATGTGCTTGGTGTTAAACAGGAAGGCCCCCGCTGAACTCCAGGGTGATGCACGGAGGGCTCATTCGTGTAGTGATCACCTGCAGCTTCGGTGGGAAGCACCTTCACATCCAGGTGACAGCAGACAGCAGCAATCTGCCCAAATAAAAATCTGCCACCCCAAATAGCCCAAATGTATTGCTTTTCCTTAAGAAAAGGCTTGCTTAGACATCAGCAGTTTAATTCAGATGAAATAAAAAGTGATTTCAATTTCATCCATGGCTAGCGGTTTCTTAAGTTTACGAGGTGCAGAATAAGTGAATATATAAACATTTACAATTTTTTGCCTCTTTACCTGAGGCTGTCACAGCCTAAATTATACCGGGGAGCCTATTGTGCTAAGCTTGACAGAGATATTGGTCGTCAGGAAGTTCAAGGTCAGCGCTCAGATTTTTGAGAGCTGTGTGTCCTGATCTCTGACTTGTGCTCAGTTCTTATCCTGCACTGTAAATGGACCTGTCTGCATCTCCAGTTTGTGCTTTTCTTGTTTGCTTCATACTGGGGGGAAAAAAAAAATGACACCAAACCAAAATTCGGTCCCAAGAACTTGATCTAAATCTCTGCCAAAATAAGTGGAATCACACTGGGAGAATCTTTTTCCATTGCATTGTGCTTTTATGGATTTATGCTTCCCAGCCACTTGTGTCACTCACCCCACCACATTTCTTGTGATGCCTGTCATTCACAGAAGAGAACAGCAGCTCCCTGCATATCCTGACTGAACAACATGACATTCAGTGGATTTTTAATGAGATAATACAGTTCATGGAAGAGCTGTGAGCCACAGCTCATAAGTGAATGTAAAATACAGCCCTTGCTCTTTTAATCCCGCCTGCTTGTTTTACATGAGAACAGAGCCCTTGTAAGTGCCCATACTGGAAGCTCATTATACAAGAGGAATAAAATTCAGCTCCTTGTTTTTATGTTACTTTTGTTGGAGACATTTCCCATATAGGGATCTCAAGTATAAAGAAGCCTTAACGTGAAAGAAAGAAACAACAGGAGCAGTGACAAGCCTAATTGGCTTTTTCAGATGTTTAAAACATGAGGCCAGCACATTCATGTATGTGATATACATGAGATAAGTTTCTGCTAAAGAATTAAGTGAAGGCTCTTATAGGGAATGTGTGGATTTCCAGGGTTTGGTTTCAAGCTAAGACATTAAGTTAGGATAAATAGTTGTTAATTCCAGTAGAACAAGGAGCATGATACATCTGCAGTAGCAGTGGTGAGTTGTGCTGTCTAAGAAATGTGGCAAAAAGTCTCCTTAGATGAAGAGGAAAAACCATTTGTTACCTGGGATTCTGGAAACCTTTCAAAGAAACTCGTTCTGCGGAGCACAGGACGCTCATTCTGGCTGGGGGATGCGGAAGGTGAAGAGCCCTGTCCCGCTCCCTGCAGGCAGGAACCCGGGGTCCCCTCTGCCCCGGGGCTGGTGCCAGCCAGCAGGGCTGCTTCTCAGCCTGGCACATCTGCAGGCTGCTCAGCAGCACCCTCAGTCTGCCTGCAGCCACAGGAGAGCTGGGGGACCGTGGAACGTTGTCCCCAATTAAATCCCCTGTCTGGTACCCGCTTCGTCTCCCAACAGCTGCCTCTCTGTCTCCACATCACCTCAGAATCATACTTGCACCACAGCTTTTTTTTTTTTTCCTTGCTGTTTTTTGTCTCTTGAGCACATTCCTGGAGCTTTGTGGTACCCTGATGCCTTTGTGTGTGCTGGCTTGCAGCTTACCTTGAGGAAGGTTTGTTTGCAGTTGCAGAGTAGCCTCAGAATTTAAGCCACTGAAGCCCTGACAAACATTAATTTTACTTTCCCATGTTTACTTTTAATTTTTCTTGCTTTTCTGTATCAGATTCCCTTAGTATAACAGTACACAAGTGGTGGGGGGTTTGACATTTGCTCACTGACATGCAAAAATTCCAGTGAACTTGAGTGGATTTTAGATTACAGCTTCCATGAGGAAAAATCGGAGATGCAGCAAAGTTGATTTAAATTGTAAGCAAATCATGTATTCAAAAATATCCCACTATTTATCCTCAAATGCAGTTATTCTCGCTGCAGTTTGACTGCAGGAGCATAACATTAGTGAAAATACAATCATGTGCTATTTGAAAACATTTCTTTCGAAGCAGACACATATTTTGATTCTTTTATTCATCAGGATATTTTAATTAGATTGGGGTGTACTTTTGAATAAGGTTACTTGCTGCATCATTGGTTAACTCATGACGTGTGTGAGTTTGTTTGATTACTGGGAAAAACCCCTCATTACTTAACCAAGCTGTGTCCTGGGTGTTTCCTGAGCAATGTCCCAAGGGCTGAATTGAACCAGCAGTACTGGGAAAGGTCAAAAACCCATTTCCAGAGCCCTGGCCTGAAGACTCTTAGAAATTCTGCTGCAATCTGCTTTTATTGCACATTAGTTTTAATAGGATATTATTGGTTTGTGAATACCCTTTTCCCAGATGCTGCTACAATGTAGTTTTTATTGCATAGCACTTTTAATGTGATTTTACTGCTTTATAAATACACTTTTCACCATCCTTGCCTTGCCACCATGGCTGTACCAATATGTTTGCACGTTACTGTTACTGCTGTCTTAAAATCAAGGTTAAAGCAATCACAGCAGGGCTGTGCAGAATGAATGATAATTGAAAATGCACCTAGCAGGATGCTCTTGATATTCTATAAACAAACAACGCAGAATCTTTATTCATTATTTATCACTTGTTCTTTGTGACATTTCTTTACAAGATGTATCTTTTTCCTTTCACAGAGCTGAGCCAAAACATATGTCAGGCCAGATGCATACATTTACCTCTCTGCTTTTCTCCCACGTTGAATCACAATCACTTTGATTTCCCACACTGTGCTTTCCTTAGGAATTCGCTATATTTGCACAGAGTACCATACAGAAGGTTTTAAATATTGGCACAAGATTTTGGTGCATAAATGCTCTGACTGCCCTGATGTATTAAATCATATGTATTAAAAAATTTAAATCAGTAAAATTTGCTGACCCAAAATTTTAGACTTCTGGGTAGAAATAATCCAAATCTCCTGACTAAAAAGCATCTGTGCCCCATGGTTGTGGTTTAGCATCCTCTTTGCAACTGATAAACTGGAGAGCACCTCTTTTCACAGGATACAGGTGCAGTGTCCTGTTTTTTCAGGTTTATGAATATCTATGAGTGGTTCCAATTCTTCTGCATCTCTCTTAACAGCTGTAGATATTTGCTTCTGGTCATCGTCATGGATTTGAGTCTTTCTGTCTTTAGCAAGCCATATGAATTTTCTGTCCTGTAACCTGTGCTGGTGTCTGTCTATTCCTCATTTATTCCATCCCTAGACTTAGAAGTAGGCCTTTTTTTTTTTTTATTGTTGCCTTTATTTCTGTACTGAACCAAAGGTTGCCTGGAGTTCTGTTCTGTCTTCTCAGTGTGGTTTTGATTTTAAATACATTTTATCTGTATTTTTCTGCATGAATTTTCTTCCCATTCCATCTCTCTCGTATTTTCTTCTGGTTTGGAACGTGAGCCCCTCTGAAGTACATATGTGTATGTGTTTTGGTTGGAATGTTCCAAGATCCCTGTTCCTCAGACAACAGCCAGTGGCCAGTCCAGTGACTCATTTGCCCTTCTGCTCCATCTCCAAGGCACAGCTGACTTATTCCAGGTGGGCTCTGCTACCTTTTAGGTTTGAAAGACCCTTACTGAAGTCAGTGAGAAAATGCCAGCTTACTTGAATGATGTCTGTGTTGAAAACTACTTTTTGGAACACCAAACTGTTTTATTTCTACCTTAAAAAAAATCCTTCAGAACAGAACTGTTTTCATAATTGTTTTTCTCTTTCTTTGATTGCTTTTGATTGGGATATAGCTTTGCAGTTCTGTGAGGAGTGATGTCTCACTGTCCTTTGCTCTTTCTTACCTGCTGGTATAAATCAGTGAGGTTCTGCTATGTACATATCTTCTGGTCTGTGAAGAAACTAATTTAATTCCAAATTAACTGCTCTCAAAAGTACTTTTTTTTCCTTCTTCATTTCAACACATTTGCAAAGCTACAAGTAACTGTAGACCAATTTTAATGAGAGCAGTGGAAGGAGATACCATAGATAAATGTCAGCACACGTCAGAGCATCTTAATTTCAGACTGGTTTAGTGGGGAAGGAAGGCATTACAGAGATCCCATCCATATTCACAAATTGTCCATCTTCTCACTGCTCTTCAGAAGCCCCTGATCTTCACCTTCACTTCCTTAACCCAGAGTCCTCCAGCTTCTCTCATCCTCCTATTTCATCCCCTGCAGTTTTGTCTTTCATTTTCCCTACTCTGCTGAAAGCATTAAAATGGCTTCAGCCAGGTTTCTTTGCCTGCCCTTGGTGTGTCTGTATTTATCTCTTCCCTGATATTTGCATTCTTCAGTAGACACCGTCATTTTTGTTCTGTGTTTGTCAAGCAGTTAGCAAAGTGAAGAGGTTCAATGTCAAGGGCTTCCAGGCAATAATTTTGGCAATAAATATTAGGATAAAATGTTCAAATATTTCTACACTAAGACGTTTTGTTAACTCCAACCTTGTTATGAGCTTAAACACAAGCATTTCATCAGCTTGTTACTTAAAGAAGGTTTGCTGTCATATTCAATAGGAGTGAGACAAAGCAATTAAGGCATCCACACACAACTTCATTTCAATGGGCACATATTCTGTTCTTCTGTTTCCTGCTGAGTGCCTGTGTCTTGTCCTTGCAGCCTGTGGGAGGTATTTCAGAGCTTTGAGTGAAAAACCACAACCCTGACCATTTCAATAAATCACCAGTCTTCCACGTTTATCATCTTAATGAAGTTTGCAGATTTTATTCCTCTCTCTATTTCCCCCTCTTTACACATTCAGAGCAATTTAGACACCATCTCCACTTGCTCTTAGAGGGAACCCATCCCAACATTCTGTCAAGCTGGAAAGGTAGAACTCTGTGCCTTGCAATAAAGGAAATATCACCGTGCACATACTTACCATATGAATATATGAGAGTATTTAAATTCTGTGCATGGCATGAAACTACATGGATATTGAACAAAGTTGGTATTTCCTAAAGCTTTCTATACTGACCTTAACTCTGAGTTGTGTATCTCAGATTCAAAGTTAAACCTGTCCTCGGGTTCATATCTGAAGTCAAGTGCACATCCCTGTGTCTGTATTAAAAATTAAACCAACAGAAATAGCTATTTGGCCTGCACTTAATTATCAAAACTGGCTTGGAGAAAGCAGGAGTTACTTCACAGCTGCATCCCCATGTGTACTATTTCCACAGATATTCCCCCAAAACAATGACATTAAATACATCATTTTTAAGGAGATATATAGTTCCATGAACAAAGACTCTCTTAAGTATTCATCATAACAAAACCATGGAAATTTGAAATAATTTCCTTCTTTGTAGTGGACTGTTCTTCCAGCTGCTCTTCTTGAGTATAAGTCAAGTATCAATCAGAAGGAAAGAGTGATCAGCTTCAAGTGATATATGATTTACATATTTGTATTTATATGTTTTGGACATCAGAAGACAGTAAAAAAAATCTCTTCACTTTTTACTCTTCCTTACTTCTTCCAAGTTAGGAGAAAATAGGATTTGGGGCTGGTTTTGGTTTTTTGGGTTTGGGTTATTTTTACTGAGTGTGATTTAGTCTGATTGCTTCTGCAAAGAGTGGATGGAAATTAAGGCAGAGCTTCATTAGCATCAGGACATGTACTTGTGCTTAAGTTTCATAATTCCTCCAGGTTTGACAGTAGAGAAGACATGGTTTTTGGTCACAGGGATAGAAAACTAATTAAGTTTTCTTTGAAAATGATGGCAAGTATCTCTGAAAAGAGATTTATTTTTTCAGCTTTTGAATTATTTCCAATTCTGGTATAGTCTAGAAGTTACAGACCAAGGAGACTGAACCAAGCAGAGCAGAACATTCTTGTAAGAACATCTACTGTGCCTCAGAGATTTGTTTGTATATCTGATGGTAACATATTTTGTACTTACTCTGGTCCCAGCATCACGGACTGCTTTTAAAGCAAAGCAACTTGTAAAACTCAAAGGCTGCCAAGGTTGGCTAGAGCTGTCAGGTTGGCACAGCAGAGGCCCATCCAGTCATACCTGAGAGCAGAGACACTGTATGGCTGCTCACATAGCAGCAGTCTGAATTCAAATATGAGTTAGAAACACCAGGCCTTGGGTTTTAATCATGCCAGCTATCAGCAGGGTGAAGGGCTTTGCAGTCAAAGACCTGCAAGTTGTGTATTCCTGCATTCTGAAGCATAAATAAACTGCAGGAAGCACTGCAGGTAATTTGCCTCTAAAAAGGCAATCAGAAAAAACAAAGAGAAAAGTTTGATGATTTTCTAGGGCACGGTCCTGCAGTAACTATGGCAATATTGTCATAAAAATCACAGGTTTTTGCCTCATTGAACAAGGTCTACAGGAGCAAGATGATAATGTAAGAAAAGGTAACGCATATATGAGGGGAATCTACTTTGTCCTCAAAGAAGTCAAGCAAATCAATTATCTCACCAGTGACTTTTGAGAATGTACAAAAGTTGAGTTGAAGACGCTTGTGACAGAACGCCCGCGTGGCAGCAGCAAGTGCAGAGTGAAAGCCTTTGGTGTCACAGAGTCACTGAATGGCTGAGGCTGGAAGGCACCTCTGGGGCTCATCTCATCCTGCCCCCCTGCTCTAGCAGGGTCACCCACAGCAGGCTGCCCAGGAACGTGTCCACATGGCTTTTGGGCAGCTCCAAGGATGGAGACTCCACAGCCTATGTGGGCACCCTGTGCCCGTGCTCGGTCACCCCCCCAGTGAAAAGGTGTTCCTGCTGCTCAGAGGGAACCTCCTGCATTTCAGTGTTGCCACTGCCTCTGCTCCTTGGACTCTGCATACAGGGCGGTCTCAGACGAGGTCATTTGGGTGTCAGAGACCTGGAGGGAGGGGCAGCAAAGATTTGTGTACCCAACTGGGGGACCAAGTGTGATAGACCAGAACCACAGCAACATTTCCATCCAGCACATCCAGCTCACAAGAGTCATTATGGATTCCCCCAGTTCAAGATTATCCACTTCAATTCCTTCACCCAGCCTGTCCCAGCAGTACAGTCCAGTTCCACTGAACAGATCCAGTGTCACTGGATCCCTGCTATTCTGGACTTTGCTCACTCTTGTCAGTTTATGACCCTTTACATCTGTGTCCAGGCTTCATATTTTTGAGTCTTATTGCCTTCATTTAAAAGAGGAATAGAAAATGTGCTAATATACTCTGCTATTTGCAATTTCCGGAAAGGAAAACAGTTATTTCTCATAGAGGTAAATGACAGTCAGCAGTAATAGGCTGTGCTTATTCTCAAAAGAAATCTCTTCCTGGATTTCTCCTGCTTGAGGAGATATTGAAAATGAGCCTTTAAGACTTGAACTTCAGTCCCATGGACTGACAAGGGTACAGGAGAGGTTTCATTATGGAGGAATATTTGGATAAGGCTTAGTAGATGTTTTTCAGCCACTTGACAGACCAGGTTGTCTTTTTTTGTGTGCACTACATTTTATAAAAGCTTAAAAAAAAAAAGGATAAAAGTTCTGGGAATTTGGGTTAAGGGGTGTTCACTTTTCATCAGGAAGTGGTGGGTGACAGCAAAATGTAGACTTTGTGAAAAACATGATACTGAAGCACCTGATGCTTTTACTCACTTTGATTAAGGGAGATGCCAGTAACTGATAAAGGTTGAAGTGCATGTTATGAAGCACATAGAAGGGGCATTTTTGAACAAAGACACATTATCCCAGCAACACTGCTGTCTTGCAGTAGGATTAAAGAAAGGGTCGTGTTTTTTGATAAACAAAGTGTAGAACTCCTTTGTGTCATTCATGACAGGCTAATTGATGAGTCATGGAGACAAACTAGTTGAGGAAGGATCTGAGGATGTTTTCCAGGAAATAGCACCAGTTTCTGAGTAACAGATTACATAAGTGAAAATTAGCAATGAACACATGCGTGCAGATTACCATAGGGTTGGTTATATGAGCTATTTGTTCTTAGTTCCGCAATAGTTTTCAAGGCCAGTAGTTTCAGTTTGGAAAGGAAAAAATAGTATCAGATGCTGTGACTTCAAAAACTCATCATTGCAAGCAAAGAGGCCTTTCTGATTTGTGGGTTTTTTTCTTGTGTTTTACATTTTCCATCATGTGAGACTGAGCATAACAGCACAGTTGGAAGAGGGATGAGAATAAAGCTGAGTTCTTGTGTTGACACTGAGCATTGAATGATCTTTGGAGATCAATCTCCACCCACTGGAGAGCTCACACGAAATCTGAGTATAGCCAGAACTGCAGCTGATAGAGCACTTCTCCCACTCGTACACAATGAAGTACAAGTGGCAGTTCAGAAAATGTATAATTGCGAGTAGCAGAAGAGGAGAGGGGACTCCTGAAATCCTGCTGCTTCTGGTCAGCAGTGAAAGACATGAGTTTAACTGAACAGGCACTATGATTTAAATATCTGTTTTGTCCACAACTGGCTGAGCATGAGATGACAGAAGAGTTAATGATTTAGCTTCTCCCAGTTCTCCTGTAAGAGTACTGCCCAGGCTGTCAATTCAGTGCAGAAGTGACTGAGTGTTCAACATGGTGACAATTTCCCAGCTCCTCAGCAAGGATCGGATTTTTCCTTCCTTGGTTTCATAAAATAGTTTTAAAGACAAAGTTCTTGGTAACAATCTGATTTCAAAACATAAACCTAATGTACTCTGTTAAGGACTAGGGATATAAAAATATTTCATATTCTGTCTACCCTATGAAAATTAACATTGCATTATACTGACTCCTGGCTTGATTTAACAATTTGAATTGCCGGCTGTTATGTAAAGTTGGATTTCTGTTCTTCTATTCTTTGACCTGCTAGAAGGCATATTGTAAATGGCACATCTAATTAAAAAAAAAAAAGGGGAAAGGAAAAACTTATGTGGACAGCAACATGTACAAGCAAATGCTGCAAAATTCAATTAAGGCTGAAAGAAAAAATGTTGCACTAGGGAACATCTACGGCAGAAGAGGGGGACATTTTCTGTGCAATAATCCTTGGAAGCGTACAGGAGTTGTCATCACACTCGTTAGATGTGTTGGGAATGCAGCCTCACAATTATATGGAAAAATATTGTTCTTTTTCTTTAAAGGATGGGAAAAGGCACATGATTCATTGTTCTTAAAGCAGAGACCTGTACAACTTCTGGGTGTCTTAAGGGCATCATTACACTCACAGAGCTTTTTGCTTCCGGAGCTGATGTTTCGAGCTGGCTTATGCCCACGCCAGTTGGAAATCACCACCATCTGAGACCTGGTCCTATAATGCAAAAAATTCTCTTAGGTCAGTGGTAGCTTTGTATGCAGAAGGGATTAATAATAAACCTTTCTTAATTGCTATTCAGTGGCTTTTGTGAAGTGAGAGTCCTCAGTTCAGTTCCCAATGAACGCCTCGAGCGAGGCAAGCACCCAGCACCACCACAATTAGTTTTGTCTGGTATCTTAGTGGGAAACAGGCAATGAGCAGGTACCTGATAGCTCTGACCCTGAAATCACAGGGTATTGCCTCTTCCAAATGAAGCTCTACTGAGTAAAATAAGAACATAGACTGTAATTAAAAAACTTCACAGAGAAATTAAACTGTTGAAAAGTATTTTAATATTCTGATCTGAGAACTAAGAGGCAGGGTCATTACTCTGCCAGTTCTAGATGAGTTCTAGAAATGTTTGTGTAAAGATTGATTTATTAAGAACTGCAACACAGCTTGTCTCACATGAATGCTGTCACTGTGCTACCTTTGGAAGAAGGAACTTGAAAATGGATTTTATTCGGTGTTTACATGGGTAGAGAGTAAGATGCTGTGTGAGGAGGCAAATTAAATTTGAGTTTGATCAATTCATACTGAAAACTAAAGAAAATGAAAGGAGAATGGGGAAAATGAGCTTATCTGTTGTTAATTTACTGCTTTGTTGGCTTGAGCAATGGCTAAAACACCTATCCAGTGACTTAAGGACAAGCTGTATTGAGCTTTTTCTGATAGCAAGTGAACATTATCAACCATTCATGGCTTTTCAGACAGGTATTTCCCTAGAAGAAAGCATCAATTCTATACCATAACTGTGCACAGAACTTCTCACAAGATGCAGACCTTCAGCTTTCTGTCCAGTGTTAGCAAAGCTAAAGTCTTGCTCTTTGTGTGTAAATGGACAGACTTGTCCCAGAAGTGGCTACAGAGGCAGAGAGTGCAATGCATACAATGTGATGATGGAAGGAAAGAGGGAGAGGAATGAATTCTTTTGTTTAAATAACATTATCAACATCTGGTAGAAGTTAGGGAATGACATCTGCATAGAAGACGAGAGCAGAATGATTTGTAGGGGCTGAGCTGGGAGCTGTGTCTCTGTGCAGCTCTGGCAGTCTGCTAGCAAGGGAACCTCCCTCTGTACTCCTGCAGGGCCACTGAGTGGAAAATGGCACGAGCATGCTGAACTACATTTGCACAAGACATGAGATGGAGCACCAGAATCTACAAAGATGGATTTTTCAGGAGAGTGTGTCCCTGTCCAGCACAGTAATTCATCTTCATCTAGTAAGATATAGAGCACAGTCAAGTGTGCATAAATCATTCCTTGTTTGTTCTATTTGTGCTGGACGTGGATGGGATTAGAGTGCTTTGGACACTGTTTATGTCAAAGAGGAGAAACATTGCAGTGTTAAGACGAAGAAGGAGAAGGCTCCTCTGCCACAGGCAAAACACACACCTCCATCAGTCTGCACACTGCTTCAAACAGCAAATAGTGTTTGGAAGAGCAAAATACCATTTCTAGACAAAGAATGAACAAGCAATGCCCCGTACTAACTGCGGAAGTCTGATAGTGCCCCTCAGTACAAAGCACCAGACACAAAAGTGGGCTGAGGAGGGAGCTCCTCAGCAGAAATCCGAGCTCTTCAGTTCTTTTGCTGGCTCTGGTGCTCGCTCACGGAGAAGTTGGGCCTTCTGTTTGACCTCGGTGTGGCCCGGCCTTCCCAGAGCCTCCTGCGTGCCACACAGACAACTCCTGTGTGCACAGTCCCGTGTCCACTGCAGTCCTTTGCAGAATCAGGACCTCAAACACTGTGGAGATGTTACAAATGGTGTTGTAAGGCACAGTGAGTTGTTACAGAATCGCAGTGGTGGTGGTGTGTCAGAGAGCCTGGCTGTGCTCCTCCTGCTGCTCTGAGGGGTGCCAGGAGCATCCCTTACTGCTTCAGATCCATGTAACCCCAGGTGCAGCACACTTCACAAGCAGCTAATGGGCACAGAGCCACATCTGGAATTTGTGTCACTCACCTGAGTTCTCCAGCTGCCTCTGTGCCCTGTCCCCTGGAGTTCATGACCCAGGAGCAGGCACGATGTGCAGGGGCTGTGCCACACAACGGGTACGTGAAATTCAGTGGTAAGGCTGACATGCCAAAGCAGCATTCAGCATTTTCTAGGCACAGCTCCTAGGAAACTTCACAGGGAATTACATACAAAATTTGTGGCATTATAAAGCATTATAATTCACTGCTATTATATGACCGCCAGCTGCTAGCTTAAACCTACAACAATTTCTGCTCTAGAACAGCCAAGCTGAAAGGTAGAATTAAACTCCTTGTGATGAGAGTCACCTTTTTCTTTTATTTGCACAATATCTGGTGCAGTGGGGCACTAATAACAATAGGAAATTTCAGCTTTTAATTTTAATCTTCAGTCTGTCTGGGTTAGCATTTGCCTTTAAGAGGACTTAACATTTTGCATGTAATTACAGTCTCAGGATCTTTGAAAAGAACTGTTTCTCTTGAGTTTTCTCAGTGGAATAAAATACTCTTATTAGCCTATAACCTTTTTTAAATCCCTCTCCCATATGGTATTCATGTGGCATCATATATAACAATATAGGAGAATACCCTGGATAATACAGGCTATCGTGAATATCCTTCCTTGATGAACAGGGTGATTAAGATCTCTGTGCATGGTGCATGATTACGTATGGGCAACCTATTGACGTAATTTCTTATGATTAAATCAAAATAATATATGACAAACATAAGAGTTCTACCAGCTTATCTGATATTTCAACCTATTTCATGTTTGGGGAGAACTGAAATATTAATGAGCAGAAAAATCAGGTATTCAAATTAATTCTAGCAGGATAGAAAACAATTTTCCCTTCTTTTTTTCTTTACCTGTTGACTTCTGGGACAGATGACAAGCTCCTACATTTCCCTGGAGGCTAACACCTTGTGTTCCAGAATACAAGCTTTCATTAAAAAATGATGACTTGGAAGGAGATGTTGGTGTTCATGTGAACAGAGTGCAGGTGCTCATCTTCTCTAGTGCCTACAGACAGCCTGAAACAACCGGTGTGACAAACAAACCCCCAGAGCGGAAACAGCCGATGGCAACTTCAGCATCAGCAGCGAGGATTTATTCCGTGTTCTTGTTGGTTTTGATCTCCCAACACTATAAAAAACCTGAGGTCCCTGATGAATAAGATGCTCTTAAACCATCAAGGCCAGACCAGCACTGGGGTGAGTAATGTCTGATGGTCACTTGGGTTCCATCTCCAAGTTAACTGCGCATTTGCCCTCACTGCTCACAGAATGGGTCTGCTTCACTCTGGGGATTTAAGAGCTGCTTTTCATTGCCCCCAAACTTTGTGCACCACTTTCACCCAGTCATTATTATGATTGGATCTCTTTGGTCTTAAGTGCTTGTTAGCTACCACTGCATATTTCTGTCTCCTCCACAAATGCTGCAGCCCCATCACCTCCCGACCTTCTCTTTGACTATCGTACGACAGGCTGAGTATTCACCTGCTCACGGTAACCGCTCTTCTCTCCACCTCCTCCACTGGGAATCACATTCCCCAAAATTTAACCAGCCCCAAAATTTAAGTGGGGGTTTACCTCAGCCATATGAAATAGCATTGACACTTCCATATTTGCACCTTTTCTTTTCCTCTACAAGCACTGCTTGCAGTTTTTTCCAGACACATCACTTTGGCAGCTGACAGACATTCCCTAACTTTGACTGGTACCCACGTCCTTTCTCACCTCAGTGATTTCCAGCTGATGAGCTCTCAGTTTGGAGCAGACAGTCATGTCATTGATCCTGCAGCGTTACCTTGCATGCTGAATAACTTCCCACTCCTGTGCAAACTCCTCTGGTTATTGCTCTTTGTTTGTTGCCACGGGGAAGCGGGGCTGTGCTTTGGGTGCTGTTTGTTCCAAGAGCACAGAAGGCAGGAGAAATTTATTTATATAGAAAAAAAGGGAGGGTGTGAGGAAGTTGAAGGCAGTGGTGAAGCATGGTGCTTTTCTTTTTAAAAAATCAGCTAAATTATCCATGTTCTCCAGAGTTACTTCTGCTAAGGGAAAGGAAAGATGAAATTATCATGGTTTTTTCCAGCTGACTCTGAATTACATTCTGCTTTGGGAAGGGTATGGATTATTGCTCAGCTGAAGTGCTGGGTATAGCAATTTAATGTTTTCCCTCTGCAAATTACAAGACTTTTTTAGAACTTTTCCTTTGTTATTGGTGGAGAACATGACTTGATTTTAGGATAATAATACAAGTTCTTCTTAGCCCTATTTTATTACAGATCCAAATACCAATTTTGAACAGAAGTTTTTGTTACAGGTTACTTTATTTAAAAGGGCAAAGGTCCTTTAGTGTGTTGAGCATGCTTATAGAGAGCTGGTTTCTTTTTAATTTTCTTCCATCCCCATTATCACTTTCCTGTAACCAATTTCAATATTGCTAAGGAGCTTTCACTCAAATTGACATACATTCAAAACAACTCACTAAAATTAATACATTCTGAATCTGTGCTGCTATTTTTTTTTTTTTCATATTTATTAACTTGGAACCTCTGAACCTGATATAATGGGAAGGAAGAGTCTTTTCTCTCTTTTCATAAGCAAATTTCCTGGTAAATTGCAACACAAAATGCTCAGTCCTCCTCATTAATTGATCTGTCTTAGGCTTCCCATGGCATGACTTGAGCAGTTTGCAGCTTAGAACAAACACACCTAATGAATTCCTGAGCTTCTTGAATTCCAAAGCTGCCCACCTGATCATTGTACAAAGATGACAATTGTCTCGATACCCTGATTAATATGGAACAAAACATATTTATAACAATAGTTTATTCTAAGCCCAGAGATAAAACTGCCTTTCTGCTGCCAAGCAGTCATCACCCACGGCATGTAATTAGCAACTTGCCTTCCACTGGTTTGAAAGATATTACTACAATGTATGCAGATAGTGTTTTTTTTTAGGCTAAGGTATTAAAAATTAAATAGGAAGTACTGAAAAGAAACCATAAATGTGTTTTCCATCTGAAAGCTGGTGGCTTTTTAGGGAAAATCCCTAAGTGTGGCTGGCTTCCTGTATTGTTTGCTACAGAACAGTCATTACACACTTCACAAGTGAAGGGTATTGTAAGAACAGTAATGAAAAACTGGAGTTTGGTTATAAACTTTAACGCTGTGAGGGTTTGTTTTTCTTCTCCAAGATAGCCTGCTAGCTGATTACGTTTTTGACCACAAGCATTTCTTAAATCTTAGGCTACATTTTTCTCCTCCTTACAAAGATGAAACTTGTAAAGAAAACCTTTTCCAGTTTAACAAGTTTCTGATTAATCCAAAGAGC
>VZRZ01007323.1:4429-21032 GCA_013398175.1 Climacteris rufus | reverse complement strand
ACACAGCACACACAGCACACAGCTCAGGGACACACACCCACTGCACCCATCGCTTCCAAGTGGGGTGTGCCTGGGATGGGCACACAGTCTCAGGATGATGCAGGAACACATTTGGACAGGGGGAGCTGAGGGGCTTTACCAGGGTCTGGTTGGCAGAGAGCATGGTGGCATCAGTGCTGTCCCCATGCAGGGGCACCAGCGGCATTGTCCCGAACTTCTGCTTGGCCAGGTCGGAGGAGGAGCGCCGGCGCAGCACCACGGGGCGCAGGTCGTCGTGCTGTGCACAGGGACAGCATGGGGACGGGGGTCATGGCCTGCCAGCCCCATCCCAGCCCTGCCCAGCTGGGTGACACGACCAGCCTGCACCCACCTGAGCCTTGAGGATGCTGGTGGTCCAGTCCCACAGCTCAGCCTGCCCTGAGCACACCAGGTACCTGCAGAGGAGACAGTGGAGCAGCTGCCATGGAGCAGGGACAGTGGGGTCCATGTCCCCTTGTCACCTTCTCTCTGAGCCTGGGGCTCTCAGGCTTATCTAAACCCTATGGGGCTGCACCTCTGAAACTCTACATGCCCAAACTGCTGCTTCAGGGCAAGGCAAGAGCTCCTTGGGCACCCAGCATCTCCCAGGGGTTGCTGGTGTAGATGGGGAGGTAGGGAGGGTGTCTCATGGATTGCCCCTGGAGCCTGGATCCCACCTTGTGCCAGGGAGAACGTGGTCCCACCACTGCCTCCCGAGTGCCCCAGCTCTGCCCTGATCCAGGGCCCTGCAGCACTGCCCCTGGCTGTCCCACTCCCACTGAAACTGGGCACAGATCTCAACCTCCCCCAGACCCAGGATGGCAGGGACAGATACTCACAGCTGCTGCTTGTCCAGGGTCAGTGTGAAACCCCACCTGGAAAGGAAGACAAGGCTGTGGGGCAGCACTGCCAAGCTCAGACACAGCCTGGGGGCCGTGGCCGAGCTCGTCCCACAGCCCAGGCTTGTCACAGCTTTGGGTGCAGGTGGAGCCTGGTGTGCTCCAGCAGCTGGGTCTGTGTGCCAGGAGCAGGGACTGAGGGACGCACGCCCCAGTGCCACAGCAGGGAAGGTCCCACTTACTGGGCTGGTGGCTTCAGCTTCTTCCTAATGCCCATGTAAACCTTGGCTGCGTCCAGGGGCCACTCGCGCTCCGGCTTGGCGCTCTGGGAAAGGAGACCCAGTGGCTCAGCCCAGCTTGGTGCTGGCCTCCCTGCCCAGAGGACAGCCACCACCGTGCCACCGCTGTCCCCAGGCCCCTCCTCCTGCTTCTCCTCCCACCCTCGGGGCTCAGGCCGACCCCACAGCATCCCGTGGGTACCCTCTTCTCCTTGAGCAGCAGCAGCCTCCGGTCCCGGATGACAAAGTAGCGCTCCTGGAACTTGTTCCCCAGCAGCTTGGGGGGCTCCTCACGGCATTTCAGCAGCCCACACTTGGGGGCCTCACGCTTGGCACCTGCTCAGTGTGGGGAGATGAGGGTCGGGGGGCTGGCAGGGTGGGAGAGAGGCTGGGATACTGCAGGGGGATCCCACTGTGGGTCTCGGGGATGTGCCCCTGATGGCTGCAGGGCAGTGACCAGGGCAAAGGGGAGCTCACACAGAGCTCTGGGACACCCAAGGGGCTGGAACCCTTTGTGCTTGCCTCACCTGTGAAGAGACAGCTGCCCTCGCCGATGGGGACCTTCCTCACCAGCAGGTACGCGGCGCTGGGCTCCGGGAGCTTGCACCACTGCAGAGCCTGCTCCAGCACCTTCTCCTTGGGGTGCAGGGGCCTCTCTGGGGACACAGGGGCACTGTCACCACTGTGCCCTTTCCCTGTGCCAGTCCCTGTCCCCTCTGCTACCCCCCATACCCCACAGCCTCCTGGGCCACCCCCCACACTCACCCAGCTCCCCGTTCTCCAGCGCCTCGAAGGTCAGCCAGATGTCCAGGCTGGCGGCCACATTGCGCATCTCCAGCACCTGGTTGGTGAGTTCCTCTGCTGTCATCGTGGGGGACACCTGGGGCCGGACACACGGGGAGCTGCGGTGGGTGGTGGCAGGATGGGTCCCAGGGATGCCAGGAGTCCCTGTCCCTCCTCACCTCTGTGCCTCAGCCCTCCTTTGGGACTCACCTTCAGGGTGACGCAGCAGTCGGGCACCTTCTGCTCCAGGTAAACCTCGATGATGAGGTCCCCTGCCTGGGAGAGCTGTGGGGAGAGTGGGTGGCATTGGTGCAGTGCTGGTGTGGGTGCTGAGCGTATCCCATCCTCCCAGGGGCTGGTAGTGGTGTCCTGGGAACCTGGGGCTGCTTCTCCCCCAGGCAGGAGGCTCAAGGTGATGGGCAAAGGGGAGACGAGTTGGGGAAGGCCCTTTCCCAAATATTTGGTGTGGGACAGTGGGGACCCAGGGAGGGCAGCTGGGTGTGTCCCCATCCCCCAGACAGTCCCACCACCGGGGGTCCCTGATGTGAGGGGGTCAGCAAGAACATTCCTACCTGGGTGTCCTTCCAGGTGGTGATCAGGCTGTTCTCCAGGTCCATCTGGGATACCTGGTCCTCATCAATCTGCCAGAGGAAGGGCACACAGGGTCAGTGTGGAGAGGGATACGGCTTCAGGACACAGGGCCAGGATGGAGGGATGCAGGGGGAGGCAGGGGTGGGCAGGATGGGGGGACCCAAGGGGGGTTGGACAGAGCATGGAGGGGGCTGCAGGCCCCTGCTTACATTGAAGATGCTGACGTAGTTGTCAATGAGATCTTCCATCACCTTGACCTCGTGCTCCCCTTTGCCGTCAGTCTGGAACAGGCTGGGTGCGAAGAGCAGCGATAGGTTCTTGGTGCTCATCTGGTTGAGGTCTGCACATTTCTGCACCCTGGCACAAGGAGCACAGAGGTGAGGGGCTGGTCCTGCTCAAGGTGAGATTTCAGCCCCAGCCACCCTCCTCTGCCTCATGCAGACTCCCCTGAAACACAGCCCAGATCTCCACAGCCCCTCAGCAGGGGGAACTTCAGGCTGGGCAGTTCCTGTTTAGAGAAATTCCCGCTGCCATCAAACAGAACACAGCCCCACCCCAGACTCTGAGGCAGGGATGGGAATGGAGTCTTTCCTGTCTTTTTGGGGCCTTGGGTGAAGTTTGCATCCCACAGGGTGGTGTCCCCTAGTCCCAACCCTCTGGTCACTCCTACTTGCTGCAGGATGACTTTGGGAACATTTGAGGTGTCCCAGACGTGTTCCAGCATCAGCTGTGGGGCTGCTGGATCAGGGCATGGGCATGGGGCTCTTCCTGTCTCTTAGGGAGAGAAGCCAGCATTCCCTGGGCAGCAGGGAGACCCCACAGTGCTGTCTGGTCTTGGGGACCCTGGCTGGACCAGGGGATTGTGCAGGGAGGCCCCCACTGACCGGTAGAGGTGCCCGATGAGCGCAGCCAGGGTCTTGTGGTTGAGGCGAGGCAGGCGCTGGATGAGCTCCTTGTACCGCTCCAAGCGCTGTGGCTTCGAGGAGATTTCTGGAGGGAGAAACCAGATCCTTGCTGAGCCCAGCAGATCCCGAGATGACCCAGCACCAAGGCTGGCACCAGGATCCCATCCTGGTGGACACTGAGGGACACTGGCCCCGGGGAGCACAGTGTAGGCGCAGGGCTGGGGGAAGGAGGTACCTGCAGCCTCCTTCCACTGCGGGTGCAGCTCCAGGGTGAAGATGGGATCTTCCAGCTCCCGGAAGAACCTCTTCAGCACATCAGTGACGTCCTCGATGAAGTTGTCGCTGATGCGCAGCTTGACGTTGCGGGCGTCCCGCCGGAACTCCTCCATCAGTACCTTGATCCGGGACTTGGCGCCGTTCTTGCGGTAAATCCCCTCGTGCCGCAGCCCTGGCACAGGGACACGGGGTCACGGTGGCCCAGTCCTGCTCCAAGGAGCAGCTGGTGGCCCCGGAGCGGTGCTTCCTGCCGGGACCCATGGGCCATCCCGAGGGTGCTGGGGCCATGCTGGGCTCACCGTACTGGGTGATGAAGGCGATGCAGGAGTCCACGATGATGGGGATGTCGCCCCGGCTGAGCTGCTGGTCCCGCAGCGCGTTGCCCCTGCCCCCTGCTGATGCCTGGATGTCACTGTACCATGCGGCTGAGTCCGCCCGCGACAAGCCCTGCAGGTAAAACGTCCTGAGAACAACAAGGGCAGAAAAGAGGGAATGAGGGTTGTCACAGGGGCAGGTTATCCCCTCCTGCCTGCGACAGGGAGCACGGGCCAGCCAAGCTGAGCCGAGGGACACCGACCAAAACACCTCTGCAAGCCCCTTGGTCACAGCCCTGCAGTCCCAGTAACATCCCCACCATGGATTTGGGATCAGCATCAGCGCATCCACAAGTGGCTTTACCTTGGGCAGCCTGCTGAGGATGCTTGGCTCATTCCCCACCATCCCCACAGCCAGCACTCACCTCCCCATCTCCACCAGGATCAGCAGCTCCTTCTTCTCTGGGGTCTCCGTGGGGGGAACCAGACCTGCATTGGGGTGAGAAGCAGAGGGGTCAGAGCCATGCACGGCCACCCACGCCATGGGCCTGTCCCGGGCTGTGGCTCGGCACTCACTGAGCTCCTGCAGCCGCCGCAGGTTGATGCTGTCCTCGGCCCCGTCCTCCTCGGCGGGGCAGATGAAGAGGTGGCCTTTCTGCAGGATGAAGAAGGCCTGCTGCCACCTCTCGGGGTTCAGCATGCACTTGTAGCGCAGCTGGCCCACGCGCTGGAACTCGTAGCCCAGCAGGCAGTGACAGCTCACGGGTGTGAACCACTGTGGGAGGGAGCAAGAGATGAACTGGGTGAAAACAAGGCTTGACCCCAAGGGCTGACCCCCACAAGAGTAGGGGCACCAGAGAGGATGGGAGCCCTGGAAAAGGAAAGGTGCTTCCCACAGTGGGTGAAGAGCAAGGGGAGCTGTGAGGAATTGCAGTGGGGAAGCAGGGACAGAGCCTGGGGACACCCTGGGTTGCCAGGCCTGGGGCTGGCTCACCTTGCCGATGGCACTGGCCCAGGCTTGCAGCGTTTCAGGCCCATCAGTTCCCAGCTGCTGCACTTTCTCCCCAGTGAGGAACAGCTCGAGGGTGAAGCGAAACCTGCAGAGGATGAACCAGCCCGTGAGGGCAGCCCTGCCGCTGCCCCCAGAGCCAGAGCAGCCACTGCACCAAGCAGGGAGCCCAGCCCTGCTCTCTGTGTGCCCAGGCTCTCTGGGCATGGTTGGGGGCACGGCTGGGGGTACCTTTCTGTGGGGCCGGGGCTGGGGAGCGCCTGGTGGGCTCTGCTGACCCCCAGGGAGATGAGGTCCCCGCTCTCAATGTGGCCCAGGGGCTCAGTGCATTTCTCAGTCTCGAAGAAGAGCAGGGCTCTCTCCAGGGCGCACCACGTGCGCTGGAAGTCTGTAGGGATGGGGATGGGGGATCAGGGGTACTGGGATGGGCACGCCGCTGGCTGCCCTCCCACACTGCTCACACTCACCCTCCTTGCTCTTCCTGGCCCCTGGGAGCTTTGGGGGGGCCGTGGCCCGGTACAGGTACCCGCTGTGTGTCACTGGCTGGGTGATCTCATTGTAGACGCCCTCTGGACCCGGGTCCTGTGTGCGGGGGCTCCCTGTGGGACATGGCACTTAGACGGGATGGGAGCAGGCACCCATAATTTTGGGTACCAGAGGGAGATCCCACCCATGCAGGTGTAGGCACGGGGGTGTGCAGGCATGGGTTCCCTGAACAGAGACTCCAGAGGATCCTGCTGCCTTGCCCCACCCTAAAACAGGGGGCAGGTGGGTCCCCCAGGCAGACACAGCACCTGATGCCTTGGCTGTCCCCAACTTTGGGGCATGGTAGGAAGGGTAGGGAAAGGAAGAAGCTCCCCCACCACAGCCAGATGGGGCTCGAGGGTCCTCATTACCTGACAGGTTCCTGGGCCTTTTGCTCTCTGGTCCCCACCACAGGTCAGCCCCTGGGGCCGCCTCGCTGGCAGCAGAATCAGAGGCCAGAGCGGCCTCTGAGGATGAGAAGAACTGCAGGATGGTCTTGAGCAGGGCTGGTCCTGCCACCGCAGTGCACAGCACCTGGGGTGAAACAGGCACCCTCAGGGACCACGTCCTGGCTCACAGAGACCCCAGCTCGCTCCCAGGGCTGCTCGAGGTTGTGCCCAGCTGAGCGCACAACAAGGGGGTGAGCGCACACAGCCAAGCAGGAGGACTTGGCACCTCAGACCAGGAGCTGTGGGGTGGCTCCCGGCACCCCGAGGTGGCCCCTACCTGCAGCACCTCCTCCTGAGTGCCGTAGTGCGGGTGGGGCAGGCGGTACCGCCCCTCCCGGTACTTGCGGGTGATGAAGTCCCGTCTCTGCTCAGCGCCGCTGTCCGGGCTGATGGCCTCGGCCGCGGGGAGCCGAGCGGCCCAGAACCGGTTGGCTCGGTCGTTCCCCAGCACGATGAAGAGCTGTGGGAGAGCCCCACGGTCACGGCAAGCCCCGGGGCCGGCAGGAGGAGCAGGGTTCCTGCATCCCGAGGAGACCCTGGGCCTGCCAGAGGAGCAGCCTGGCCATGGAGCACAACACAGCCTGCCCCGAGTGCCTCACCTGCACGATTTCATTGGACCCCCGAGTGCCTCACCTGCACGATTTCGTTGGACCAGACGCTGGTGTCCAGCTTCAGACTTTGCACCTTGGAAATGTTGGAGCCCAGGCTGCGGTGCTGCCCTGCAGGGAGCAGAGGAGTCAGCACCCCTTGATCCTGCTGGGGAACTGGGACCCAAATTGTGCCCACACCCCAGCCAGCACCCTGCCTGCCCAGACCGGCCCAGCCCACACCCCCCGGGACCCCCTTGTGCCCCCCTGGGACCCACTTGTGCGCCCCCAGGGTTGTCCTCACCTGCACACTGCTTGCAGATGACCACGCACAGGTTGATGGATGCCCAGTCGGGACTCTGAGCCCAGCAGTCGGCACAGAATTTGTTGGCTTTGTTGGACCAGATCTTCTCTGCCACCTCGTAGTCGTAGAGCATCTCGGCGATGGCCTCCTGCAGCGCCTCCATCCACTCCCGCTTCTCCCGCTCCGACTCGGCCGCGAAGCTGGAGCAGCAGCACAGCCAGGGCTCAGGGCACTGCCGCAAGCAGCACCCCGGCCCAGCTGCCGCCTGCTCCTCCCTCCTCATCCCCCCCGGATACCGGGATACCTGAATGTTTTGGAGGGCGTGATGAGCTCGAAGCTGCGGCTCTTGGCCTCACGGATAGTGGAGCCGCGCATCTCGATGAAGCACATGGCAATGCCCATCTTGAAGAACTGCAATTCAGAGGGACACTGCTGGTGGCTCTGCTGTTCTGAACACACCACACCACCCTGGACGTGCCTGTGGTGTTGGGGTTGCAGCCACAGAGCTGCCTCTGGCAGCCCCAGCAGCCCAGGCCCTGCCATATTTCTCACCCATTGCTCATCTGACATAAAGCAAACACACCATGGCTTCAAAGGAGAGGCAAGCTCTGCCCACAGCCTCTGAATTTTGGCTGAGCAGGTCACTCTGTTATGGGGATTTGAGTCAGGGACACTAACAAAACAAATATCAACCCGAGCCAAACCCTCAGAGCTGGTACTGCTTAGTGCACACCAGGCAATAGAGGTGATAGAAACAAAAACAGGGGTGCTGAGAAAATTCAGCAGGAAGGAAGTCAGATGTTCTGTGGGCAGCAGCAGCAGCAGCGTGGGAGGTGACAGTCACCTGCTGTCACTGCAAGTGCCCCTTGCAGCAGGCATGTTTGCTGCTGAGGCCACTGGTCCAGCTGTCCTGGGGTGCATGGGGATGTTTGGTGTGACCAAGATCAAAGTGCCTGCTGGAGATGGTGATGATTTGGTGACTGGCAGGGGACTCCACTCATGGTACCCATTGCTGCTGCCCTGGACAGGCTCTCCAGCTTCCTGCTCTGCCATTCCCCTTCTTCCTGCCCACCCTTTACCTCTCTGCTCTCCCGTTGGCACCAGCCCTGGCTGAGCTCCCTCCATCCCTCTCATCCCACCCAGGGGCCTGCTCTGGCCACGAACCTGCTCGCTCTTGTACAGCCACATCTCGGGCAGGCTCAGGGCTGCAAAAACCTTGGACTTCTGGCCCTTCAGCTCCAGGATTCCCGACTTCTGGCAGTGGGCGGTGTTGGCAGGCCGGGGCCGGGACCCCACCAGGCGCTGCTCCATCACCTTCTTCTGCAGCGTGGAGCACCACTCATTCCTCTGGGCTGGGGACCAGGCAGGAGGGAGCGGGGCTGAGCCCTTCCCAGCAGCCCTGGCACGGAGCAGAGCACCCGGCAGCAAGGCAGGGATGTTTTGGGGATGGGGTGAGAGCTGCCTCCAGGATACTCTGGAGAAGGGAGGCAGGGATGGTTCCTCAGGGCTGGTGGGCCCTGGCCTAAGTTTTCACTCACCCTCGTTCTCGGCACGGAAGACGAAGATCCGGTGGCTGGTGATGACCTGGAACTTGTTGTCCTTGGTGGAACGAGCCATCTCAATCACAGACAGTGGGATCACCCCCTTGGGGTAGGGCTCCTGGAACGAGCCCCAGGCAGGGTTACCCCCTTTGCCCTTCCCCAGGGCACCTCCATGGCCTGGCACATCCTCCACATCCCATCCAGGAGCTCTGGGCTGGGTTACTCCCTTTGCCCTTCCCCAGGGCACCTCCATGTCCTGGCACATCCTCTGCATCCCATCCAGGAGCCCTGGGCTGGGTTACCCCCTTTTCCCATCCCCAGGGCACCTCCTGGCACATCCTCCACATCCCACGGGTGCTCAGGTGGGTGCTGCCTCACAGCACAGCGGGGAGGCACCAGCAATCAGCTGGGAGCTGGGGGTTCAGGAAAGGGTGAATCCATGGCTGGGACACTATTTCCAGCAGAACTCTCCCCTTTCCTGCTCCCTGTTGGCAGAAGGACCCTTGCTATCCTGGGCTCCCTATGGCTGAGGCTGGGTTGGGGACCTTTCAGGCACTGGGGACACAGTTGCTCCAGCCTGGTGATGGCAAAGCACTGCTGGCTCCTTCCAGAAGGACAAGGGGAGGCAGAGGGGATGTGGCAGCTCCCCAGGTGGTGCCTGGCATGGTGCCATCCCCCCCCTGCCCCACCCTGTCCCCACCCTGCCCCACCCTGTCCCCTGGTACCTTCTCACTGCTGAAGTACATCAGGTTCTTCCCGTCGAAGCGGACGTAGCGCCTCTGGAAGACATAGTTCCTGTTGGGATGGCAGAAAAACTGTTGGAAGTGGGATGATCCCCCCTCACACATCCCTCCTTTCCCCAGGGAAGGCTGCACAGGGACCCTGCAGCACAGCTAGGGTGCCCAAGAGGTTCCAGTGACCAGTGCACCCACCTCACCAGCCCCGCCCAAAGAGGCGCTACCCATGGGGGCTGCCCCATCCCTGGAAGTTTTCCCAGGTTGGATGGGACTTGGAGCAACCTGGGACACTGGAAGGTGTCCCTGCCCATGGCCAGGGGCTTTGGGGTCCCTCCCAAACCCAAAACACGCTGTGATTCCCTGCCTGCCCCACGTACCCCTGTGGGGACAGCTTGTCCAGCCAGCCGCTGAGCATGGTGGGCCGGGGCTCGGACAGCGACGTGAAGCTGGCGTAGGGGGAGATGGTGAGGTCATCCAGGACCTCGTCGGGGTACAGGTGGGCTGGCAGGCTGAACGGGGCGCCCTCGGCCCGCGGGGCCTCCACGGTGGAGTATCCCTCGGTGTCGTTGTGGGCGATGCGCTCGATGAGCCGTGCCCGGCTCTCCTCGTCCTCGCTGCGCCCCTCGCTGCTGCACTCGCTGCTCGTCCTGTGGGGACAGGGGCTGCAGGGGAGCTGGGCTGGGCCAGCGCCCTGGTCAGTCCCAGCCCACCTGGGGACACCCCGCACTGCTCCTGGCCTCACCCTGACCGGCTTGGGGCACCCAGGGGTGCGGTGTTTGCATCTCCGTGAGCAGGGTGGGATGAGCGCTCAGCGCTCAGGAGCTCCGTGGCCACCAGCAGCCCGAGGCTCAGCCAGCCCTACATGATGGGATGAAGGCTTGGCCTTCCCTGCTTTAGGCCACCACACCTCTCCAAACCCCTGGCATCGCTTCCTTTCCCTCCACAGGCAGCAAAGCAAAGCCAGGCAGCTCCCCAATCCCATGTCCTGCTCCCTGCTCCACATCCACCCCGGCTGCCTGACCTCTCCATCTGCCCCTCCAGCATTCCCTGAACCATGAAGGTCCTTCTGCCACCTTCGTGCCTCCTCTTGTGTTCAGCCAAAATGCTGGGCCAGTGGAGCTCCTGCATCCATCTGCTTTCCTTGGGAAGCGATGCTGAACCCCCAGCCAGGCCTGCTGGTGCTCTCCAGCCACAACAATAAAAGGAAATTATAAAAATAAACTGCTGAGCCTGCCCCTTCCCATCAGCCCCCTCAGCCAGGCGTTTTTCTTTCCCTGGAAAGGAAATGTGCTGGAAAATGTCTGACAGTCCCAGAAGCTCACAGGGGATGTTTCCAGGTGCGGTGGTGGTGGGCAGGAACACGGTCCTGGCAGCTGGGGCACCCCAGCATCCACAGGAGAGCACCCATGCCCCATTCCACTGTGGAATCCAGTGCCGGGGGAAAGAGAAGGCTCCAAGAAAGGCAACGAGGATGGCCCAAGACCTGTACCAGCTTCTGTCTGAGGAGCACCCGAGCAAGCTGGGCATCTCCAGGGGGACAGGGGGAGTGATGGGGGCAGATTCATGAGGAGAACAGAAAGAAATCTCCTGGCCACCACTGCTGCAGCCACAGGAACTGGGTGATATCAGGGGCAAGGTGCAGATCCATGAGGGAAAGGGGTGACCTTGGGACTCCTCCTTGGAGATGGAGACATTTTGGAAGAAGAAACCCACTGAATGTGAGAAGCTGCTTCCACTGTAAGGCCATGACTAGAAAAGTTCCAGGACCAGGAGGAGGACTCCAAATACCTCCCCTCGTAACTTCTCCCAACACCTGGTTTTGGGCACTGCCTCACCCCAGGACAGGCCCTGGACAGGCACTTTCTGAGCCATCCAACATGAGGTGTCCCTGATCCACGTGGGACAGGAGCAAGCCCTAAATCCACCTGGGAGAGGCTGGGCTGGAGCCATGCAGGCTGGAGGTCAGCTCCAGGGAAGTGGGGTGGTGGATGGGGCTGAGGAGGTGCTGGAGAGGGAAAATGGCCTGTTTGGCTCCAGGAAAGACAAGAAATGGCCTTGGGTGTCTGCAAGGCTCAGAGCATGAGGGAAATTGCTATTTAATTAGCACAACAGAGCCTTGGCAGGGCGAGTCATCTGGCTGGAGTCCCAGCCTGATCTCCAGATGATCCAGGAGGGACTGGCCAGGGAACGGTGTGGCTGGAGCACTCTGTGAGTCAGAGCAGTCATTAGCCTTCAGTGCCAGGGCTGAGTGGGAGACAGACGCACGGAATGGGTCAGGGTGAGAGAAAAACGGGAAAAAATCCATGACAGCTCCTTCCTGAGCCATGACTTAGGGCCAATGAAGCCGTAAAGAGCTGGAGAGCACTGAGCACCTGTCAGGGACAAGCAAAGCCCACGGTGCCTGGTGTGCCTGACCCAGTGCCCTGAACTCCATAGGTGACACGGACACCCCAGTGCCACCTCTGTCCTGCTGAGACTGGCAGCTGGAGCAGGGCAGGTGCTGTCCTGGGCACCAGCATTTCAGCATCAGCAGCATGGGTGAAGGTGCTCACACTCAGAGCAGGTAAATCCCACCCTGCAGAGGTTCCACTTTTCAGGGAATTTTGCATTCCTCTTCCTGTTTGCTGAGGATGTTTTGTTGCTGGTGGGGTGGCTCTGCACACTCCAACACTGGCACTGCCCAGAGTCCAAGCTAGAGAGCAGCGTGGCTCCTCCAGAACAGGGTAAGAGGAGTTACCACAGGCAGGAAAAGGGGCAAAAGGACCCCTGTGGAGTTTGGGACTGGGAAATATTTCCCATAACAAGTGCATTGGTGGGCTGCAGGAGATGCTCCTGTTATTCCCAGTGACACAAGGATGAGGACTGGCTGGACTGGAGAGACACCAGTGCTGCAGGGGAGGATCAGGAGGTCCCACAGAGGGAGCAGGGCGGGGGCCAGCAGCCCCTCAGCAGCTGAGGAGGATCCCACAGCTCTGCTCCAGGGGATTGTGGTCAGAGCAGCGGGTCTGGGTGTGGGAGGTGAGCACAGGGCAAAAGGTCTTCAAAGGCTTTTCTGCCTCCTGTTCCACTCTCTGCACCCCAACCACAGTGCTTGGGCTGGGAGAAGAAAACCTGTGAGCTGCTGCCCCTGACACTGCTGATGGTCACATCCTGCCTCTGCTCAGCAGGACCAGGCTGCAAGATCCCTGCTGGGTCCACAGCTGCAAGTGCCCTGCCAATGCCATTGGGGAATTTCAGATTCCAACTCGCTGGAATTCCCTGGATGCAGACTGTGACTCAGGGGACACTGTCCAGCTCCTCTCTGAGCTGCAGGTTCAGAGGCTCCACAGAGGTTTCAGTGTTTCTGTTTGCAAAACTGCTGTTCCCAGGTATTTGCAGTTCCCCAGCCAGGGCCAGGATCTGTGCCACAGGATCAGGGATCAGGGATGGCCCTGCAGAGCCACACACCCAGAGCAGGAGATGGGCTGCACCCACGCTGGGGCCAGAAAGGCAGTGGCCAGCAGGAGCTGAAGGACACGGAGCTGCAGCTCACCTCCTGCTCTCTAAGCAACACAGGAAAAGGAACCCTCCCCATCCGAAATGGGAAGAGCAGCTTTCCTTCCTCTTTCTGAGATGCTATCAGGAGTTATGGAAAGTACATTTCAAAAGTGTTTTAAAGGTGCCCCTCACAATTTCACTGTCCACCACAGAGTGACTGCCCAGCAAAAGCTGATCTGGTGATGCCGGAGAGAACGCACATCCTTTCGTTTGGAGCTTGGAGTCACCTCATTTCTAAGTAGTCCCTGTCTCCTGTGTTGTTTCCCTGCTCCCAGAGGCCAAATCCAGGCTCCTCTGGGTGTGCAGGTGCCCAGTGCCACTGGTGCTGCCCCAGTTGTGCACCCAGAACATCTCTTACCAAGCACTGTCCCCCCAAGGGCCACCCACCAGCACAGCTCCTTCTCCTCTCTGAGCCCATCAGCTCTTCTGGAGACTGCTGACCCCATCCCAGACACTCCTGATGGGAGGAAGAGCCCCCATCCCCTCTCAGGCTGTCCCCAGGGGTGTCCCCTGCCCCCAAGCCCAGCCCCTGCAGCCCCGAGGAGCTGGTCCCTACCTGCAGGCTTCTCGCTCCAGGTCCAGCTCAGACACGGCCTCGTAGCTCTGGTCAGAGGAGATGCCAAGAACCTGGGAAGAGGGAACAGTCACATCTCCTCTGCCCTGTGCCCTTTCTCCTCCCAGACCTCCTCAGCCTGCCTGGCCTTCAGCACAGGGGGTGTGACCCCCAGCCCAGGATCTTCTGAGGTGGAAGGGACACAGAGTCCAGCTCCCGTCCCTGCACAGACACCCCAACAATCCCCCCCTGTCCCTGAGAGCATTGTCCAAGCACTCCTGGAGCTCTGGCAGCCTTGGGGCTGTACCCATTCCCTGGGGAGCCTGGGCAGTGCCCAGCACCCTCTGTGGGAAGAACCTTCCCCAGGCACTGCCGGGCACCCCCAGCTGCAGCTCCTGAGTTGGCAGCGCCTGCTGGGATTCAGAGTGACAGCAGGGACAGCCACCTCCCCTCAGTGTCCCCTCACCTTCAGCTCCCGGGGTGGGGCCACATGGCCAAAGATGGTCTCGCTGTAGGGGCTGACAGGCGGGTCATTCACCTCTGTGGGCAGAGAGGGGGGAGGGAAAGGCATCAGAAGTGAGGGAGAGACCAGCCAGGACCCCCAGTCCTCGAGAGAGACTCCCCTGAGCCACCACAGTGCACCCCAACCCCCAGGGCATCTGCCACGGCATTGCCAGCCCAAATCCAGCTCTGCCTTGGAATGGGCCACCCCAGCCCCTGAGCGAGGCAGGAGCAGGGGCAGGGCTGGAGGAAAGGCCGGGTGTGTGGGTGACCCCCCTCCCCTCCCCTGGGGACACTGGGGGTCCCTGGTGTGCCCCAGAGCCCCGGGGCTCTCACCTGGCTTGCCGGTGGGTCTCTGTGGGATGGGGGGCAGCGCCCCGCCGGGCCAGCCGGGGCTGCAGGAAAACAGGAGAGGGGTTACTGGGGCCGGGCTGGGCTGGGCTGGGCTGGGCTGGGAGCCTGTGGGGTCCCGTCTGGCTGGAGGCTGCTCCTGAGCCCGGCTTTGTCCCCTGGGATGTACAGCATCCCCTCCCTGCTCCCAGTGCCCTCCTTGCTCCCTTCTCTTCCCCACCTGGGGCTGCCGGGCATTTCCCCTCCCAGCTTTTCACCCCCTCTGACATCTCCCACCTCGTTCCCAGCAGGAGCCAGCTCCAGAACCCCCACTCAGCCGCCCCCTCACCATGCTGGGGACCCCCAGCCCTGCTGCCAGAGGGGCAGAGAAAGGGCAGCAGCTTCTCCCTGCATCCACAAGGAGCCATGCGGGGGCCCAGGGCCATCCTGTCATCTCGGAGGGAACCCAGCTGCCGTATCCAGAGCCCGGGGCAGGCACGGGGAGGGCGCTGAAAGGGACTTGTCGGCATCTGGAGGCCGGCAGGGCCAGGCTCCGGGGTGGGTCCCGGGAGTGGGGGGCTCTCTGGAGCCTCATTTTTGGCTGCTCTGTGCCCCGGGGCGAGGGAAAGCATCTGCTTACTCAGGCTTGTCCTCCGGCTGGGGCTGCTCCTGCGGGGGCAGCGCCGGGGGCTGCGGGACACCCTCCCCCTGGGGACTCTCCTCCCCTCCCGAGTCCTCGGCGGGTGCTGCGGGGCGCTCCAGTCCCTCGTAGATGACATTGGACACCATCTCCAGCCGGGCCTGGCCCGAGCCCGCCCGGGAGGCTGTCGGGGGGCACGGCGAGGGCTCTCTCCGGGCAGGGCTGGCTGCGGGGGGACCCTCCGGGGCTCCGCCGGGCTCCGCTGCCGGGGCCCTGTGTCTGTGCCGTGCTGGCACACACGGAGCGGCCGGGGGACACTTCTCCGCTGCCCCCGGGGTTTGTCCGGGAGCCGGGGACGGCCGCGTCTCCTCCCGGGCGCTGTCCCTCCCTCTCAGCCGCGATGCTATCGCTCCCATGGCCGCGGCCGGCCCTGGCTGAGCCGGCGGGGCTGGCCTGGGATCAGGGCTCTCCAAATCCGTGGAGCTCTCCCCCGGCACAAACCCCTCCAGTACCACAAAGGCTGCGGGCGCCCTGTCGCTGCCCGGGCCGTGTGCTGGCACCGCGGAGCGTGCCGGGGGCACGGGCACTGAGCCCTGCTCTGCCTTTGAGCGAGGGAAAACCGTCCTCGGCTTGGGAACCGGCTTCAGGACGGCAGGAGCCGGCTCCTTCTCTCCGGGCGCTGCCTGGCTGGGCACAGCCACACGCTGCTGCGTCCCCACGCTGTCACCAATCCCTCCCGGCTCTGCTCTCATGGCATCCTTGCCCTCCTGGGGGGCACCCGGGACCTCCGTGGCTCGGAAATGGGTGTCTCCTGTGGCAGCTCCTCCTCGGGACTGGCTCAGCAGCCGCGTCTGCTGCGCCAGGTTGAGGATCCTTTTGCGGTGCCCGGTGGCGGTGACGCCAATCTGCTGCAGGTGGTGGCTGTCCAGCGAGGTGGCATCTCTGGCCACGTGGTATCCGTGCTGCTTGAAGACATCCCGGTACCTCTCCAAGTGGATGGAGGCCAGCCAGTCTGCAATATCCGAGTCAGGGCCGCACGGGGAGCTCATGACCCTGCGGTGCCTCTGCGACGGATGCTCAGCCCATCATCTGTGCGAGGAGCAGAGACAGGGGCTGAGGAGGCAGCAGGAAGGGAAAGGGGGCGGGTTCGGCTGCCCTGAGGGGCACGGACCCCGTGGGCGGGAGCGCGGGATGCTCCCGGAGTGCCCTCACCTCGCCGCTCGCCTCCGAGCCCGGGCAGCCGGCACCCCGTGGTTCCTCAGCCCCGGCGCCCCGTGGTTCCTCAGCCCCGGCGCCCCGTGGTTCCTCAGCCCAGCCCCTGCAGCGCTCCCGGGGCTGCCGGATCCTGGCCCCGCTTTGTCGGCGGGGCCGTGACCCGAGCCCGGGCAGGAACTGAGCGTCCGGGGGCTCACGGGGGAGCGGGGATCCGAGCAGATGCGCAGCTCCGGGACACGCCGGGCTCGGCGGGGCCGGGCGGGCGAGAGGCGGGGGTGTCCCGGGCAGACAGCGGGGGGAGCGGCGCGGCCCCTCCCAGGGGATGAGCTGCTGTGCCGGCCGGCTCGGGGAGGCCTCTGCAGCCGGAAGGGCCAGACCATAATCTCTCTCTCACTGCTGGTGAGGGCATGGGAGAGGTCAGCATGACTCACGGGCAGGCAGAGCGGGGACAGCCTCCCACCCAGCCGCCCACCCCGGCCGGGCCGGACCCCCCGCTGCCAGCAGAGCCACGCAGAGGGGCACGGCCAGGCTCGGGTGCCAGCGGGGACCTCACCCCGGGACAGCACAGCCCCGGGACAGCACAGCCCCGGGACAGCACAGCCCCCGGGACAGCACAGCCCCCGGGACAGAGCCTGCGGAGCGCTGAGGGCCTTTTCCCATGAATCATGCAG
>VZRZ01007321.1:275953-336002 GCA_013398175.1 Climacteris rufus | reverse complement strand
TTTTTTTCCCCACAAGAAAAACACACTTGCAGCTCACTTAATATGAAATGAACAATCATTCACATCACAGAAGCCACATGTTCTTCTCTGATCCTTGTCTCACATGCAATTGCAAAGAAAGAAAGTCAGCGTTACTGATACAGTGGCAAAAACTATCTGAAGCATATCTCTACTTCAAGCCAGCAAGTTTTTGATATGCTTTTTTTCACCAGCAAATGTCTTGTTAGTGTGGTTTCACCAGCTTTAGTAGTTTCTCACCAGACGTTTGTCATTTATACATCACTTTTCTTTTGAATATGAGGATTGCATTATAATTTCTAAACTATTTGTAACCCACAAGCTCTCTTGTTTGTTTTGGATTACTCTTCTAAGGATACAACAATTCTTACAAATAGTACCAAATCCTACTTTAATTTCACTGTTACTTATCTGCCTCACAAAAGATGAGGAGCTGAATATTTTAAATTCATATAAAGAGAGAGGGATGATGAATTATGGAGTTCACTTCCTATTATAAAATATTTTTAAATGCAGAGAGAGTGTTTGAATTTACTGGCTAGGGAAATCACAGTACAACTATGAGCTAATTCTCCTCTATACTACTTTACAGCTTTGTAAAATTGTTCAAGGGACTGAGGATATTAGTCACTTCTGACATTCAGAAGATATTTCATTTTTGAAAGCTTCAACATTCTGTATAAATTGTCAAAGGTATTCAAGGTGTTTGAGAAGTAGCTTACAGGCAGCAGACCAACATCTCCTGAGATAATCTGGCAGAAACTGGTATCTAATTGGTGGATTAAACCATTTCTTATTTATTAATTTCATCTTCTATTATATGTTCATTCATCCCCTGTTTTAAATTGGGGATATGTCAAATAACAGTGACTTTGCTTGTTACAGAGAAATTGACTTAAAAGAAGTATTGAAAAACCAAAGACTTGAGACATAAAAGTCTTACAAACCATTTAACAAATATAAACTATGAGGAAACATTTATTTTCTCAAGAGAAAAATGTTGTTCGCAGTTTTCAGGTCTGGAAAAAGAAGTTAAAAAGGAAACAATGATAGATTATTTTCTAAATCTCCTGCTAGGAGAAAACAGGAATTGTTTATATTTGCAGCAAATATTTAGGCTGGATATTAATAAACTTCTTTTTTTTCTTAGCTTTCTGGTGAATCCGTGGTGCAGCAGCTACCTAGAAATGTTGGGGTACCTGTTTCATTGGATGTGTTTAAGTGGCTAATTTAAATATAAATAACCCAGCACTAAGACCGTGGGAAGATTTTTAATAGCAAAAATGCAAGGTGAGTGCAGGTCTATGAGGAAGAGCCGCTCGGGTCTTGCTGTATGCAGAGGGAAACAGCAAAGGAACTGACCATCCAGGCCCCCTCCCACTGTCGTGCATTCATGCCAGAGGGACTTTTGGGATGCTTTTGGGTTTGGGGTCAGGGAGGAAAAAGATTGGTGACCAAAACCAAAGTGAGCTTAGGAGAGAACAAGATGAGAAGTAATATCCAAAAGTTGCATGCCACCTTGAACAAGCCATAGCAGAATTTACAAGCTAGTTAGGCAATGAATCAGCAAATGGGACCCTAGTGAGATTTTAAGAAGCACTTAAACACAAAGAGTGTAATTTTTCATGTGAAATTAGAGTCTGAGGTGCTTTAAAAATTTCACTTGGGCTATGTGCATCCACAGTGATGGTGTTACCTTAAAAATATGACCCCTGAGCGGCTCACTTTTCTCAAATATGGAATAAAAGAGTAGCTGCTCCTCGCAGGTTGCCTCTAAAGACAATGTCTGTGAAAAAGGACTCTGGGATTCTCAAGTACTGTGTTATGAAAGCTACAAAAGCAGCAAAAATATCACTCCCCTTGCTGGTGTTTATGTTGAAGTTTGGACCCCACAGCTCAGCTCTGCTCCTGGCATGCCATGAAGGCAGATCAAGTCAATAAAAGTGAAAAGAGCATATATATATGTATATATATACATATATATATACTCAATAGCTGCAGCTACTCTTGACCCGAATCTAAGGTGCAGTTCCTGATATGACCTATGGGTTTTTGATGTGATCTAAAATTGGGGTGGGATTTAGCTTTGTAGTAATGTATGTGACTTCAGGTATTTATATGTGGGTGCTTGCACATGAGCTGGTACTGAGTGGTCAGTGTACACCCAGCAAATACTGTCAGTGGACCCTGGAAATCTGTCCTGCTCATCCTAAATAAGAAAACTGCCTAAATGTAGGCACCAGCCTCCATTTGAGATGTCTTCAGGCTTCCAGAATGTCTGCTAAGGGCTGGCAGAAATGGACAAGACTTAGGGAAGATTGCCTGCCCTGGATACCCTCGCTGTGTCTGAAGTGGCTCTGTTCAGCTGTTTCTGGGCTACATTATCTTGGGTCAGATGGATACATCTGTGAACAAAAGAGACTGTGCTGGGAGCCTAAACTTCTCTTGACATGTGGAAATCCCCATCCAGAGAATGACTCTCTTACATAGTTATAATTTGGGTAGATAATTCCGTGATGGTTTTAACTACAACACTTATAATGATCTACAGCTCTGGATAGCAATTGATGAAAACATTCCTTTCCTTCTCAGAAGAAAGCTCTGGTTAGCAAAGGTGATTCTCTTCCATTCCCTGTACATTATCAGGCAATCTCTAGACTGAGAGTACAGTCCAAATTATGTTGCAAAATTTAATGTATTTGCTGCTTTTTAAAGATTTTACAACCTGAGGTTTTTATCAAGTCTGATCCTCACAGAAGCAGTTAAAATGCCAGATACTTCTGTCTAGAAGAAAACAATACATAATTTATGACAATTTTATACATTCTTTTTCCTTTTCATTATTTTCTTTGCTGATACAATCTGATTGCCAGGGGCAGGAAAGGGTAGAGACTAACTGAAATAACTTTCATAGAGCACTGCTTAGTGAGTATCAGAGCACAGGTTTTGTAATCTTAATTTTCTCTTTCCTGGAAGAAATATCTGAAATCTCTGCTCTGTGTTCTCTTTTAGCACCCTGCCTAGGCATATATCTAAGGTGATCAGTGCCCTGTTGGTCCACTTCTGCAGAACTGAAGGGGAACATTTTGCTGCTTAACAGACTGACTCTGAACATCGCTTATTTCTCATATTTTGGCCTCTTTTAGTTTCCATAAACATTCCTCTCAGGCAGCAGAAGCAGCAGTCAGCCAGCCTTGGATATATGTGGAACTGTGAAAGGGCCTTTCCAGAAAGAAGCTTGGGAAGACTCCCTTTTGTTTGATCCTTGGACTCTTCAAATGTACGGTACTGAATGCTGTAATTTGGGATACTTTATTGGTGATTCAGAGACCACAGGTTTTCCTTCTTTCCTTTATTTTTGTAGCTATTTTGCTTAGCATTTTTCCAGGCCTGATGGGAAACCATTCTCAAGCAGTCATATTTGTCGTTACAATTGATGAAAGCTGTCTGTGCCACACTGACATGTTTGGTGGCAGTAACTGCTTGGTTGATTTGTTTGCTGTAGAACAAGATTATTTTGTTTATGCTGAACTTCTGAATCTCAGTTTTCCCAAAGGAAAGGAAGGAAAGAAGAAGGGAATAGCAAGAAAAGGGATCACTGAAAGTCTTACAGGGACTGACTCATATCCTCATTGCAACAAGCAGGAAAGGGAGGGTGCCCCAGGGGCCAGGGGAGGTTTCATTCCTGGAGTCCAGAGGTGGTGTAATTCCTGGAGTCGAGGGATGAAGATGAAGCTGATGGAGAGGGGCAGATGTGCTGTGCCAAACACATTGGGAATTTCAGCAAGAGAGACAGGACTGGGAGGCTGGTGCCAGGCACAGCTTGCATTCTTGGAGTTATACACATGGAGGGTTCTGAAGGTCTGTCCATGTGCTACCTGGCACAGGAAATAAACTTGCTCTTATCAAAACACGACTGTATAGAGCAGGACTGTCCTGCAGTGGCTCACTCCCACACAAACATCCCAGCTCCACAGAAAGTCCCAAACAGCTTGCTGAAACTTTTGACAGAAGATGCAGACAAGAGCAGGTTTGAGGAGTAGAAGGCAGGAGATGTTTTAGTTTGTGTTTCCATTATTTGTTAGCCCTCCATTGAGCAGTCTTTCATGAAGATTTAGTTAAATACTAAATAATATTTTACTTTTAGGACAGCTGCTGTTTATTCACAGACCCCAAGACAAGCACTTGAGTCAGGGTCAGGACATAGTCAGCAACACACAAATGATATTCTGTATTTTGAGATGAAGGGGAGAAGAAAGAGTATGGTAAGGGATTTCAGAGCAAATATCAATTGAGGAATGGAAGTACAGTTAAATATTCAGTGTTCCTGTGAAACAGGTAACATCACAGCCTTCTCTAATGGTCTCTATAGAGACAAGCACTCAATAAAATCATGTTGTGCTCATTTTGTGTGAATTTGCATTCATCTGCATCTTTTCTTGTATTTAGTTTTCTGAGCCCCTGATTCAACACTGCAATTATGGAGACATTTTTCTCCTGTGCTCTGTAGGCCTTGCAAGAGATGTCTAAATTTTTCTGTCAGGCTAATGTGTTGAATCTGCTTGATATGAAAGAGCAAAGACCATTTAAATAACAGGAGTAGTGGATGATAAATGTGTCCTTTAACACCTTCAGTCACTTTTCAGATGGGCTATGTCGGCTGATTCTGTGTGTACCTAGGTAAACACTAATCCCATTTGTTTTGGAGAGCTCAGGTTGAAATAAATACAAGTCAAATTACCAGAAGTTTGTTTCTAAGAGAAGAAAATGAACAGGGGTGATATTACTTTAAAATGTTTCTTTGTAGAATATTAACAGAAAAAAAAAAAAAAAAAAGAAATCCCAGGTGTGTACGATGCTGTGTTGCCTACCTTTGCTATCTTACAGGATGAAAGGTTTGAATTTTCATGGGCTCATCAGATCTCATGGTCAGGCCAGTATTCTACCTTTTGTGAACTTCAGCACTCTGCTTTGTGCAAATTCCATCTTCTAGGTGATAAGATAGACTTTCAGTTAGCTTCTTAAACAAACACAAAAAGGAAAAGCAGAAGTGTCCATCAAACCTGTACATTCTGTCTGAGGGAAAGACAATGGAAAATGAGGTACCGCAGCACACCAAATGCAAATATCTTTATAGAATAGTCTTTTATGTCTCTAAATTTTTAGCTGTAGCATTTGTAGTTTGGGAAGACATTCTGCTTTAGGGAAGTGATTAATCTCACATAAAACTGTGCATTAAAGTCAGGTGTTCAGCCTAAGCTAAGCACATACCTCCACAAGGTAACTTGGCATATCAGTGAGCACAAGTGCTTTGAGAAGCAGTTGATTGTTCGAAAAAATTTATGAGCTCTATGTTTTAGAGAGCTCTAGTTTTAGAGAGAACCAGTTGACTAAATTTAAGTAGCTGAGTTAGGCAGAAGAAATCCCTTTCCAACACTGCCCATCTCACTGCAACAGTGGAGATAAACTGGCAATTTAATGGTGGAAATATCTTGAAGTCTTAGGCTAAAGACAGAGTCAAAAGGTCAGTGGTTATCCTGTAGCTCTTAGTTTTCATTTCAAAGCCAGGACATGTTTCCAGACTGCAGATAACACTGTATGACAATCATTGATAAATTATGACTATTTAATAACACTGCCTTAAATAGACTACTAACCCCAAAATATTTGTTAATATATCAAATGAACTGCATCTGTCAAAAACTTCTGCTTCAGTTCCAGGACTGCAGAGAGCCTGGGAGAACCACAAAGAAGACAGTGCAGTTCCTGATGTTGTTCCAGAAATAATTGACCCATCTTACTGAAAACATTTTAAAAATAACTTCAGGATACTTAGGAAAAATAATCCTGTCCATCGCGCCGGCAATAATACTTTGGATAGTCTAGACAGATTCAACATGGTGAAACCTTGGTTAGTTGGTAAGTTTAAATCATAAAGAATTTTCAGTGACATAAATGGACAATTTTCTGTTGAAAGTGAAAAACAAGAAGTTTGCCATCCTAGTCTGTAGTACACAATTGTTGTCTGTGGAGTAATGCCAGGTCAGTCGACCATGTTAAGGTCTGCTTAGATTATATTCAGTCTTCACACTGGCATTTGACACAGATTTATTTTTAAGACTAAGGTCAGGTTCTAGTGTAATAATATATGCTTTCTCTGTCAGTATTTATGAACATGATTTCATTCCCCCTACTCTGTTTTTCACTGATTAAAACTCCCCAAACTATTAATCTCATACTCAAGGCAAAGCCTTTACAAACTAAAAAGCATGCCTGCAGTTATGATATCTCTTTAAAATAGCAAAGGGAGAGGCCAGAAGATTAATTTGGGGATAGCCATACTGTTTATGGTACATGAAACATTCCTTCTCCAGGTGTAAAAATGCTTGAAAGGGTTTACTATTTGATTAGTGCTTCAAAATGAGAAGAGCTGCAGGGAAATAAAAGAATCATGTACAACTGCAGTCTGTCTTCAAATTGAATCTGCTTTGGTAACACATCAGTATTAAACCCATTGTTGGCGTTAATTTCTCATGCTAAATATGTCTTGCTTAGTCACTTCTGTAAATTCTCAGAACCCTGATCAACAGTTTTCAGGTATTGCGAGTCTCCACTGACAGGACAGCTTGTTCTAGACAACTACTCCTTTTCAATCTTGCATCAGTTTGGATTCTGTATCATATTTGATTCAAAAAGTTTTAAAAAGTGCAAAACTTAGAAGGCAAATAAATAGTATGGAATTCTGACCTGTCATTATTTTCAATGAGGTTTAGTAAGGAATTTATGGATGTTCAAAAGAAGACCAGATTTGTGAGACAGAGTAATGGCATGGCACAGAATGTAGCATTTAGTCATAATGTTAATTTTATTAGTGAATTGCTTCATAATCTGTCGTAAAAAGGCTTAATGAAGGGGAATCTGGACAGCTAATGGCACCATTTCCAATAAAGGGAGTGAAATAAAAACCTAGGGCATTTTTTGTTATTCAAGTACACTAGAAGGTTATACAATAGGCTACAGGCAAAGGGATGGCGATAATGAAAAAGATACCAGTGAAAAATCAGCAGACAGAGGTTGCTTTAAAATGCTAAATGAAACACATGTATTTAAAGTAATGAGTATTTTATGATGTGAGATTCCACCATGATCAATTTAATGGTTTTAAAATATTAAAATGCAATGAGTCTAGGGAGGGTAAAGTGTTTTAAATATAAATCTACTGATTATAAACCTAAATTGGAAGGTCTTGTGCAGTCACTTAAGAGACAGAAAAGGATAAGAAACAAGAACATAGTCAGAGGTCTTTAAAATGATTGCTTTTGATCTAAGCACTTAACCAAAAATGCAGGAACTTAAGCATTGTACCAATTGTTCAGGATGATTCTTTGATGTTAATTGGGAAAGAAATGCAAAGTCTCTTTTCATGTGAACTTGCTGTGAATGAATCAAGAAAATATCTTAGCAAAGTGAGTATACTACTACAGGATCTTTTTAGATAAGGCTAACCCCCAAATCTCCCCTTCCTTTCTCAGTTTCTAGGGCTTGTTCAGGTCGGGGTGTTAATATTTCTGTATTCCTATTTCTCCTTGCTGTTTGCACTATAGGATCAGGAAACATTTCACCTGCTGGCAAATGTCTGGTTTCTGCTTTGCTTTGGTCCCCCAGGTTTATGCATAGACACCCTTGGTGGCTTTGATTGAACCACATTGGCAATCTGCAACCTCCTCTGCACAGGCCAAAGCAGAGGAGTGCTACATTCACCAATTTGAAATAGTTTTTCTAATCCATAACCTTAGTATATGATCACCTTTATTTTATTGGAGTTGCTCATTCCTACTGCCTAGGTTTTTTACCCCTAGAAATACATCTTTCTCAATGAGTGCAAAAAAGAAGAAAATGTTAAATTTTCTTGACTGATGTATGGATAATAGGCTTCTCAAGAGCAAAGGGAAACCTTCTATTTCAGTGTCAAGTGCCATGAATTTCCAGACCTGCAGTATAATAAATCTAGTATGTGGCAAGTAAACTGTGTGCTGAGAGGCAACCACACGGCTGAATGCTTTGCTAAATCAAAGCTCAAGATATTTGTAGAGCAAAACATGCTATGCTTGAAGGAACAGAATAGACCATTTTTATTCCAAATGTTTGTACAGTTTGAAAAGTGTTATTGCATTAGCCCTGTCAGCATGACTTACTTGGTTGGCCGGTCCTTTCTGCACTGCTTTTGCAGCTATTTCCAGTTCATGCCCTACAGGAACTCACAAAGTAAATCTTGCAGTAGTTTTTTGCCATTCTAAGGTTCTGTGCACTTGCCTTAGTGCACTTGTTTTAGAAACTTGCAATTTCTAAGCAATTATTAGACTTCGGATCTTCTTAACTTACCTAATTAATGTCTGCTTGGTATATCCATCATCCTATTGACTCGTAGTGCTGAAGTGACCAAAAAGAGCGGTGATTGACCATGCTACATGAAAACTGTAATATCAAAGAGTGATATTTACCTCTGGGTTGCAAGCCTTTGTCCAGAAATTATGGTTTTTACTGTAAGCAATGCCACAACCCTGGTGGGCAGATCTGCCTCATAGCTTTGCCCTTGGCTCTGGTACCCAGCCTTGCAAACTTCACCACTCCAACTGTCTGTGTAACTTACCTAATTAAGTGAGCATAGACCAGGGTGTCCTGGTTTATTTTGAAAGGAAATCTGAATACATGGGCTGGGAAAAACCTATGGCCTCTTCTGGTTAGCCTCTTAGTTTGTATGGCTTAGGTCCATGGCCATCTCACCTGGCTATGTGATGCAAATGTGCTGATTGAAACCAGTGGGAATCTTTCTGCTCTTTTCAGTGGGAATATTATATAGAATGGTATTGGCCAATGGTATTGGCCACCATCTCATTTGACTACAGGAAAGCTGAAAATGGATGAAGTGTCTGCTTATGGTATCCCTGGTGGTCTGATTTTGTTACCTTGTTAACAGTGTTTTACCTTTTAAAAGAAGAACAAAGACGTAAAGATTCCTGTTTCAAACATGCAGCAACAGAGACTTTATCATTTGCATCATCCTTCAGTAGCACCAGTGTAAGTCAACAGCTCTGTGTGCAGACTCTAAGTCAGTGAAAGGTAATGCAGGACCTGTGAATCACAGCTCTTGACTTTTTCAACTTGAGCTTTAACAACTTATTCTTCCTCTCTTAAAGCACCTTCTGTGCACGATTTCCTTGTGAGATGTACTATTTCTCTTTTCCCTTTGAATAAAGATTACTTTCCATTTGAAAAAAGAATTTATAATAGCACTCAGCCAAGTAAATATTTTTTTCCTTTTTTTCTTTTTTTCCCCTCGTTTTCTTTGGATCAAATATTAATTGAAGACAGTTACATTGCAAATACTTGAAGTATTGTCTCCATCTTTGCAGTCAGAACATTCTTAAAAACAGCTCCAGCTTCAGGAAAGCAAACTTATTTCTCTTTATGTTTTATCTTGACTCTGAAATGAAATACAAAGTAATAGCTTGCTTAGGAAGACATTGAAACCCATATATTAAGCAGTAATGTTCATATTCCACAAGATAATTTCCATTCTCCTAGCAAAGATAAATATTTTCCTTTGTCAACATTTATAAGAATAGCAGAAGAAATGACAACAAGCACAAGACTATTTTATGATCAAACACAAAACAAGTAATTTAATAATCCAATTCCAAATGAAGCTGCTACATTTGAAGCAACTATTACACCCCAGCACTTGCAGCCGTACTGGTGTTTGTGCAGTACATAAAAGAAAGGCTGTCAGAAATCAAGGTCTTGCTTTCTTTTCTTGCCCACACCAGAATTTAGGCCCTTTGCTACAAGTTTTGCTACCTAATTTTGAGCATCTGTTTGCCCATATCTTGTGCATATTTCAGAATTGTCTTAGTTTGATTGAATAGTGCTCACTGAATCACAAGCTTTTTCTTACTACTAGAAAATGTATTTCATAAGCACTTCTCTTTTTTGACAAGTCTTGCAGTTTCTCTTTACTGTATTTTAAATGACTGGTAAGTGCAAATTTTGCAAATCTATAGCAGTGTGTTAGCATTCCCCCTATGGCCGTGTATTTTTAAATAAATTTACTGTAGCAAACAAGAAAATCAAACAAAGTTATTGAATTGTTCCTGTCCCTCAAGAAGCAAAGACTTTTTGAGTGAATCATTGTTTTCAGAGCGACTGGTATATATAATGTTTATTTTCAGCATCACACAATCTAAATATTCATTTTAGGTTTTATTTTTTTTCTTTTTTTTTTTTTGTTTGTAATTTTTTTTCCAACATATACTCTAAAATATGTATTCTAAAACTTTTTGTCATTATCAATAGAATTTTAAAAAAGGCACCTAGTCCCTTTGAAGTAGAAAACATATCTTGAAATTGTCCATGCATTTCTAGATAAGGAAAATCTTAGATTTGATGAACTGAGCATTGTGCAGAAAGATTTACTGGATGTTAATTTAAAACCAGAAGTTGAGCTCACAAAGCAAGACTTTCTACATTTTCATTATGGCCTCCTAAATTGCACTCCTTCCATCAAGGTTACACAGTTTATTAAATATTCATAAAACAGAGAACAGAAAAAAATTCTAATTGCAAATAAGTGCAGTTGATGTAGATTGCATTATTTATGATTCCATTTGTTAAATTAAGACAATAGAAATTGATGAAAGACATTAAGTGGACCAAAATTTAAGGTAAATTTAGCACAGAATAATTTTTTTCTCTGTGTTCTCTGATGATAGAACTTATTGGCTTATACAATATGTGTCAAAAATACTGATTGTTTCTGTCTGTTTTAATAAAATCATAATTGCTGTATAATATACTGACATTATGATCAAATTTTTAGTGTCACTAGGAAAAAAAAAATAAACAGCCTTCCTATGTTTAGGAAGAAATTCTCAACATCATACAACGAGTTCATTATAATGACAAGCCCAAACTGAATTTCAAAATTAGGCCACTACTCTGCATGCTGGGAAGAGAGGGAAGCTGCTCTTTGCTGAGGAGCAGAGTTGTAAATAGACATGAGTGACCTCAAAGCAGTGCAACTTAATGACCCTTGGTAATAACAATGCAGGGAAAAACTGCTCAGTTGATTTGGTTAAACCAAATCACGATCAAAATGGTTTATTGATTTATTAGAAACATTTAATCAGCAACCAGTGAACAATAGATTTAATATTAATGTGAACAACACAACAGAAAAGCCACAACATTAGACAATTACAAAATGCAAATTAACACCTACAGTTTTTCAAATATCCAAATCCAACATTTTTTGGGTGGATGCTACAGGGGATAGGAGCTGATGGGTAGAGGCAAGAAAGGTAAAGGCAAAACCCTTGCCCTTAGAAGGAGTCAAATTCCTTCTGCTGCCCTGAGCAGGACCAGGTTATTAACAACCTGATGTCAGTATGAGTTGTGCTGTTGACCAAAGAATTCCAAGATTTCACCAGAACTCCCTGTGTTTGGAGCATTTCTCTTCTTGAACTCACAGGCAAGGGATTCAGCTTCCTGACAAAACTCTGCAATGAAGAAAATTCTTCATTGTTTCAGAAAATTCTCTAATTTACAGTCCCACAAGGTGATTAAATACCCCTTCCTTTGCACTCTGAATTTTTTCTTTCACATTTATCCTAGGATAATTTTGTTTGAGTGGTGCACAGTACATCTGAGATATGAGTACCTGGCTAATGCTAAACTAAGATTGTAACTTCCAATTTCCTTTTCCAACATGTCAATCTGTAATTAAAACGAATCACACAAAATTTCTTCTGCTTTTACCCCCCTTGAATTCCCATGACTAAAAAGTTTAAGGGTTTCTAATTAAGAAGGATAATATGCTCATTGAGACTAATGAGACATGCTGCTGAAGGCTGCTATGGAGATAGTACTTGAACTGAAACCCTGCACAAATATTAATTTGCCCTATGATATGAAGATTGAACATTTATATCATGCAGGTTTTTTTTTAATTGACTCATGGAATTACTAAAGAAACTGTTGAGATCCTCACGAGTCCTGAGTCTGCTGCATTTTCTCACATGATTGGCAGGCTCTGGGCAGACTGCTCCAGTTAATACTGGGTGTCATAAGGCATGAGCTGACCTTTGCCTCTCATATGCTGCTGAATACAGGCATGGCATGACCCGAGAGTAATCACAATGAGGCTGCTACATTCCCTTCTAAGTTGGAAGGGTTTGAGCTGCAAGGTTAGAAAAGGAGGTAGACAGAACACTACATTATATGGGGTGTGTCTGGGAGGGGCAGAACTGAAAAGATTTCAGAGTCCCTAAAAGCTGGGGAATATATTCCCAAGATATTAGATAGTGAGATTTTGGAGTCCCAGTATGGTCATATAGATACTTTGAGAGACACCGGCTGAACATTTTTGTCATTATTTTGCTGTTTCATAATCTCCTTCAGCTTCTGTAACACAGCTGTAAAAAGGTGGTAGCAGCAGTCAGTGGTCCATGGAGTCATGTCCTACCCCTACAACAGCAAATCAATAAGTTTGGGGGACTCAGAGCTGGGAACCTTGTTTAATTAAACTTTGGATGATGAAAAAGGATAAATTTGGCTTAGAAGATATATACAGTATATAAAAGCTATACAGTAGATATTTGGAATAAAAGCTCCACCTAAGAAGATTTAACCAGACCTGTTTTCTAGACTGGACTCTAAGTGAAAACTCTGGATTTCATTCTATTAGCTTCACAAGTTTACAGTGCATCGCAGAAAGAGTTATTTCAGTTTTGCAAGTTTACTCTGTATAAGAGAAAGAATTACAACGTCTTATACTGATATTCTTTTAGATTTTTTTTCATGATGGCCCACAATTATTTTAAAAATCATTTTAATGCATTTTTAGGTCATGTAGGGTAGGATAACTTTTAAAATGACAAAGTAGCTAAATTATAGATGTTTGCAACAATAACCATCCCATCTTGGATAAAAACAATGCTGAACCAGAGTGAATACTGAACACAGATGAAGGTCTCTCTAAGGGATAGCTGAAGGCTAGGGAAGCTCTTTTAATTTTGGATAGGTATTTTTAATTACAGTCAGAGAAATATTGACTCACAAAGTATTAATAATTACTTATTTAATCAAGCATAATTAAGTTTGCGTTGCCATTACTCAAGTGGAAATGTAGGGTACTTAAAGCCTTGTTTCATCTTCAGTACAATAAAAAGGTTGTGGTGGTCAGTTTAAAGTTGTACTCAATGATCTTAGAGGTCTTTTCCAGACTAAATTATTCTGAGAAATGTTTGGTGTATGCAGGTGTTTCCTATACACAAAACTTTTCCAAGAAGAGTTTTGTAACTCGGAATATTGCACTCATTTTCAGATCAGTGTATTTGGATTGGCTTTACCTATTACCTGTTACTAATTGTATTAGTATTTCTCTTTGGCTGCATCTATACTAGTAAAATAACAGTGTCAGGACCTGTTCTTGGCATGGAACCCAGCTGGCACATTTTGACCACACACATACCACTAAGCTCTTCCAGTCTCAGAGGTGTATGGCTCCATCCAGACTCTCTCCAGGGAATATTTCCTAACAAGTGCTAACTTCCAAATTATTTCTAAGAATTTCTTGGGATAATGGTTCATGGCATGAGCCAAACATGAAAGGCTGCTCCAGACACTTCAGAAAAGGGATGCCCAAGTTCCAGCACCTGTGCTTGCTACCCAGCATAATGAATTTACTAGTACATATCTTTATACCATACAGCATATCACTTAAATCCAAACCTTCAAGGTCAAAAACCTCCTTAACCAAATTTGAAAGGGAGCAAGGCATTTTAAAGGAAAACAGACAATAACCTTTCTGTGTCCCCTCATCTGGATTTGTAAGTGGAAGTCAGGATTTGCAAGAGCTACTGTAACACAACTAACAGTAAGGTTTTCCATGATGGCCATCCTTGCTTCAGTAAAACTTATAAAAATACACCTCCTTACTGAAAGCTGACACTTTATTATAGATCCATTAGTGACAAGAACAAGCCTCTTGGGTGGCTGTGGCAAACTCTTTCTGCCAGTTTTTTCTAGCATACTCCAGGAAGGACTATGCAATTATGTTGCTTTTTTTTAGTGGTTTTTTTTTTTTTAGTCCTGCTGTTTCTTTGCAAGGGTCAATTTCTGAAGCCACTGCAGAAATTCTGGGAAACTAGATTGTGGCTTGATCACACACTCTAGTGTGTAGTGGTAGCTGAAGTAATTTTTTTTTAATGTTTTTTTCAATACATGAAATATGACTTTGGAGAGGAATTAGGAAGCAGAGGAGGGCAGGCAAAGGAGGAAGCACTTATAATCCTGTCTATAAGTGAGAATAAATCTCCAGAATTTCCCCTCTTATCTGTCATGTACCAATAAATTATACCCTAATGTAGCTGCCAAAATAAACATGGCATGGTGTATTCTGTCTCACAGAGATCAGGCAATCTTTGGGCTTCTCCATAGCAGCAGCCTCCAGACCTGGTTTGATTATTACGATCACTGTTATGAAGTGAGGTTGGTTTTATTATTGCTGAAGACATCCAGGACTGAAACATAATGTGTTATTGAACTTGCAATAGAACTGAAATGAATGTTTCCAAAATGAGCTGTCTGAACCAGAGTGGGCTCTTCTACCTCTTTCAGCCAGCAGCCAGGAAGACAGGTTCTGAAATCTGTAAATTGACAAATAAAAGAGTTGTCTAGAACTTTCTGTCGTATGTGGTCTAGACAGGGACCTGGTCTATTTGCCACCTTATGGTTGTTAATCTAAAATGTCCTTCACTAGGCAACAAACCACTATACAAATGTACTTTTATATAGGAAGCAGTTTTGGGGGGATGTGTTGTTGTAGGGGAAAAACCTTTTGTCATGGTTCCTTTTCTTTCTGTCTGGCTGAGCAGAAATATTGCACTGCCATGAAATTTTTTTTTTTAATGAACCTCTTCTCATCTGACTTTTGAGTAGGCTTTAAGAAAAATTGTATGAACTTTCAATGGCAAAGAAAGTCTATAACTATGTCATTTTGATTCATCCTGTAGCTAAAAGTACAACAATGGAGCTGAAAAACCTATTCAAATGGATTGTTTTGGCCAGAAAAATAGCTTGTCAGAACGTAAACTCATCATGAGAGTATGTTTATTTTGTTCTAATGTTGAAGCAGAAAGTGTTTTAAAATATGAAGGAGATTATTTTCACTTTTAAAGCATTCCCATTCAAATTTAAAAACACTTAAATGAGACAATTTTTCCCTCTTCTGAGTCTGAACAATGATTAATTTTGTTTTAATCTTGTAATGAATATGTAAATGTATAATACTTTTTAAAATGGAATTTCAGTATATATTAAACTTTAATGTTTCTTCAATGATGTGGAATAAAAGGTAACTTTGGAATTTTCTGTAGAGTAAATTTTTTGGAGTCTGAACCCTGCTGCACAGCTCAATGTGCCCCTGCTGATGAGCTCAGGCTGCACATCACCCCGTCTCCCTGGAGGCCCTACCGCTGGGATTACTGACTTGGCAAAACTTTACAGTGTGGATATGGTTTACCCAGCATCAGCCCTTTGTGTATTCTCCACTCTGAGTCAATTGAATTAAAATGTAACTTCTAGAATATTAACCACATGACAAAATTGTATGAGGCATATTTACATAAACTGTTTTCCACGTGGATGATTGCTGAGATATAATTAGAAGGAAATCATATGTGTGTTGGCAGTTCTCTGTGCCTGGGACTCCCTGTGCCTCAGTCATCTGGGTGCTCCCATGGAGCTGGATGCTCTCTGGAGATGCATCCCTGGAGATGGATGCTCTAGGAAGGGAGGCATCATGGGCTAATGCCACATGCCAGCAGCTGGGATCTTAAATGCACCAGGGTATTTTACATCTGTTCCTCTTTTTAAATAAAACTGAGATATGTTGGAGGTGTAGGTATGTAGGAATATGTAGGATGTAATAGGAACAAATACCAAGAATCTGTTTACTGTTATCTTCTAAATATTCTCAGTTATTAGAAAAATGCCCAGAATTCTATCAAAATACCGTGGGGTTTTCATTTCCCTTTCAGTTATTTCCCACCATTTTGTTATATCCTTCCCCTTAGCGACTTGGTTTATACATTGCAATTCTCTCTCAAAAATCAATGTATTGGTAAATAAGTAGCAGGAGTCTTTAATGGAATGGAAATGATGGTGCAAAGCATATTATGGTGAGTGGGCCAATTTAATTCATTAATACCAGATAATTTCATTCAACTGGTGGTAATGAGCCAGTGGAAATGAACCATAAACCTGTCCTAAAGACTGTCCTTGGACGGGCCAAAACCACTTAACATGGACGCTGATCTGACTCATCACAGGCTCACACAATTCCTAAACCTGATCCAGTGAAAGGAATAAGAATGGGTGGCCGTGGCTGGAGAAGACATTGACCTCCTCAGTACCAACCTGAACAAAATCTGATTTGGTGTGAAGTCCTGGGTCTACAAGTCCTGTGTCTGGGATGCAGACATTGCTTGTTTTGGCAGATGTTTCTGAATGTTCTACAGATTTGGTTAAACATTTATCTTGGGGTTATTTCTAAAATATAATTAGCGTGACAAATGTACCAAGGAAAACTCATCTAGCTGATACTAAAGCTGGCCAAATTTCAGTAATCTTCACCTAAGTACAAAAAATAAATATTCAGGTAGAAAAACCCCTAGCAAACAGATAATTTTTTTACTTGCTGAGGATTATCTTTTGCTACTAAGGTCTGATTTATTTTATGATCCTACATTTAGGGACATTCTGTGTTCAAATATGCAAAGAATGTCACTGCAAATGATGACTTTGCACAGCATTCAGAAAACTCTGTCTCAGTTTTTAAAATCCTTTTCATTTCCTGCAGCGTGTGTGCCATGTCTTTCAACTGCTGGCTGTAAAACATCTGATGAGGCACTTGAGGGAGCCTGAAAAGAGAATGATTGTCTTACCCAAATGGATGTTTTAAATGCTAAGAAGGCAAATTGCACCTGCAACTATGTATTGAGAGTCAAAGCCAGCATTTGGTCCGGCTTTCTGCAATGAAATTTTAGCATTCCCTCTTTAGCCTTCCAAAGATTCCTCTCCATCTCATAAGGCAGAAAGGATAGCAGGCCATATAAATATGCCTTAAGTGGAAAATTTTAACAACTAAGAACAGAAGCAGCACAATTACATTTAATGGAAAATTAGGTTTATTTGGAGTGCACAGACATAATTTTTCGGGATTTGAAAAAAATACTCATAGAACTGAAGCTTCACAGATATGAAGACCCAGAGATGATGAACGTAAAATGATATGATATATGATGTGATATATGATGTATGATATATGATATGCTAGCTCGTATAAACAAAAAAACAACATCACTCTCACATTCAATTGATGATGTTAATAAAAGCAGTGGAGACACAGTAAGGTAGAAGCCAGAAAGAGGGGGAGTTGTAATAAAGGAGGCTGTTAGGACTGACATACTGCTTCTGAATTTCAAGGGTCATTAATTTATTATCAAATACAGTGGAGCACCTGCCTTGACATCTGGCTTTCCAAATCTATCTCTAATGACCAGAGAAATTGAATTTAAATTCTGCAGCGACTAACAGGTGCCTCAAGGATATTTATCATAGGTTAAAAGAATTTTTAAAAGGCTGCATTTTATTGCTACTACATCCACCAAAAACTTTACAGTTAAAGAGTGGAATTTGAAAAGAGCTGTATAGATTGCCATGCCAGTTTGCTCGATTTTACAGCCTTAGATTTTCTTTTACTAATTATAAAGGGAAGGGATAGATAGACAGTCTTGATGACTTTCAACAAAGTCAGACTATTAGAAGTTATATATGCAAAATGATGTAGTCAATATTTAAAATGAAAAAAAAAAATCTGTACCAGCAGTCCTTAACTTCTGTAAACTGTGCAATTAAAATTTCTAAACAATAATGTAATATGGGGTCTAATTTAAGCATTTAAGATGAGCCTAAATTTCCATTATAGTAAAAGGACAAGAGTACATGCCTTTGAATGTCTTGGAGAAGATCCTGTCTTCCTACCTTAAATTTAATAAGGGAACTTGATTTAATATTTAATCTTTCTTCAGTGCAGTCTTGGCCTCTGAAGTCAATATCCAGTGAAAATGATGCATAAAAATCTGGTTGGCTGAACAATCGTATCAACAGTCTCATGCTTGGTTACTGGATACTGGCACAATCTAGAAGAGTTTCATCCTGGTCCAGTGGATTTAAGAAAGTTTGCTGAAGGCAATAATAAGTACGAGTTCAAGACATATCTGAACGTGCAAAGTTAGAGTAGGGTTAGAGAATGATTCAATTCTCTCTGCTGGTAGTTTTTGAAAAGAAGTACTTGGTAAGCACAGCGTACGTCTGTCTGTAGTTGTGTCACTAGTTCATGCTAGAGATGGCTGAATCGTTTCAGGAGGGAATTATATTTTTACATTCATGTCAGCAGATACTGTTAGATAACAATATAATATTACTGACATAGCACTTTGTTGTGTCACACTTTCCATTTTTTTCTTGTTTTTTATCTAGCTTTATGAAATTATGTTTCGAACTAATGATAGACTTTGCAGTGGAACATAACCAGTGCACATTGTTTTGTTATTTCATGCAAAATTTCGTATCTAAATTGCATATTACCATTGCCCTGGCATTCTAATTGCATGGTCCACTAGACTCCAATATCCTGCAGCATGGAGCATTAGTCAGCATAGAAAAAACCAAATGTTCAGCTGCACAATATAAAGCTAACAATACAGTCAGTAATGTGTATTAAACCATGCTTTCCTTGCAAATGGATGAAAGAGGCATTTTTCTGTGGACTGTAAAGTTCCTTTGAGATTTATATCATGGAGCACATCTTTTCATATGGAAGACATTTTCTGTGGTTTAATGTGAGTTTTGAAAAAAGAAATTTTTTATGCAATTGCAACATCTTTTATTATTTTGATGGATCTTAGCCCTTCACATGTATATGCCACTATAGACAGGCAGGGACTATTGCATCCTCCATATCTTGGTTATGGCAAAGTAGAATATTCACTAGATTGCAGATTGCCCTGCATCTGCTGGCCAGATCTCTCTAACAAGGATGAATTTTTCCATAAATTTCATTTCTGGATTAATGGTTCATCTACAGGATTTAATGATATGTCTCTGGCTGATTTCTGAGGAAGGCAGGTTGGGTCAAGATTGATAGCTCATTCAAAACACCTTAAAACTGGGACACATTATCCAACTTTAGATGATAAATATCTAAGCCTGAGCTTATCAGCCATGTTTCTTTATTGTGGACTTCATCCCTTTTATACTTTTCAGGTAGTAAAAGACAGACAGATTGAATTCTACCTCAAGGTACTGAAAGGAGGGACAACAACTGACTCAAAACTATCATTTTCAGGCTGAAATCTTGCAGGTGTGGAACCTGTAAAACAGTAGGATGCACTAATTGTTGCAGTTGAATGGAAACACCTCATCAACATCTCTCAATTTGCTAAAATTATGGACCTAGAGTGTGACTTTTCAGAAGTCCTCTTAGCTTATATGTAAAGATGTGTGTAACCATGTGCAACGGTGTCCTGGATGCATGAAAACTGGCATGAAACTGGAAAAGAAATGGATGTTTTCACCTGCCAGCTCAGGAACAACTCTGCACATACTTAGGTTCTTTCTGGACTTCTTTGTTCTGTGCTGGTCTCTCTGCATATTTTAGTTTGAAGCAGTTTCTTGGGGCTTTCCACACTGTGAGACACAAATGGTCTTTAACAACTTGCCTGATTGACTGGAGGGGAGTCCTAAATGACAGCTTTATGGTTTTGGGATACCTCAGACATACAAGATTCATTGTGTTCCTACTCTCTGCCAAATTTTCACATGCTAGCCATTTTTCTACATAACTGCCTATATTTCTTTTAACCTTATTCAGAAATAGCTATTTCAAGGCTATGTAGATATGCTCAGGAAAGGATGTGCAAGAAGCAAAAAGCGATGCAATTATGAGGAGAGATATGAAAAGACCATCTTCTGAATATCACCTTCAGGAATGGTTGGATATCTCCAGTTGGCATGAGTTCACAGACACACAGAAAATATGACTTCTTTTGGTGGTGTTACCACAGCTAAGAACAGTATATGATTGGGCTCATGGTAGATGACAAAATGATACAATTTTCTTTTCAGTGGAGATGGTGTCTAGACCCAGTGCAAGCTCGCTTAGTGAGGTTCAAGAGAAGGAATTACCAGCCAAAGTCTGATCCATGCTAAATCAGAGAAAAAAGTTAAGACCACACTCTGCTACAGTTCAACTTATCATTGTATTTGCTATCCAGCACTTTGATCTTTTTATATTCCTATAATTTTTCTACAGTTTCTCTGTAATTTGAAGCTGTACAAGAGCACTGAAGAGGAAATCTTGGAAAATAAAATTAAAAAGCAACTAATCAAAAAACCCCACCAGCCCAAACAAGCGAATATTCAGTCTTAATCATTCCCCAGTTTGGTTTACCGTGAGGCCACAAAAATACTTGTACTGGCACAGTGAAATTGCCAGGCAGCTTCTCTTGACACTATTAATTCTAGTTAGTTTGAAGGGACCACAATTATGGCCTTGTATTTAGGAGGCTATAGAAAGAAACACTCTATGAAAATATTGGATTCACAAGAGCTTTCATTTCCAGGACAGCAATTGCTTAAATTTTAGGTTGTTTGTAGGTCTCTCCACAATTACATATGCTTTTAATGGGATGTATGTGATAAGTCAGTAAGCCAGCTAAATTCTTGCAAATTTTCCTTTTTGATGGAATTTACAATGTATAAACATTCCTCTGGGGAAAAAAAGAAAAGATGCAACAATATGCTGCAATATGCTAACGGCATGAACTCCCAGTTGGAGTTCTGGGACTGAAAAAATATTTTTTCTGAAGGAACTGATTTCCATTGTCATCTGTTCTCATGACGATCTGTGAGAAATGAAAGATGCAATTAGCCAAGCATAGGGAAAATGAAATTGACATAATCAGAAACCAATCCTGAATGCTGCAAATTTTCCAGACAGCAATCAAAATGAATGTGAAAGGCAGAGACAAAAGAAGCACGAGCATTAAAAAGGAGAAGCAGTAAACTAATTCAGGTGAAACTATCAATTATTGGCTATGATCATGCAAAACAGAAATAGATTCTTTTTACTTCTGATTTTTCTGATATTCTGCTTGTTACAGCCTATAAGTAATTAGAGTAAAATGAGCATCTTATATGGAGAAATGCACAGATTTCTGATTAGTATTAGGGCATTTTGTTTGAGCTTTAAGGCTGTGTGACTCAGAAATTTCAATTGACAGGAGAATCTGTGGCATGCACTGTTCAAAGCAAGAGAAATGTAAATTTTCTTTTACTCAGTTGCTTTAGTGATTAGTGTAAAGAGGCAGGTGACTTTCTGAAAGTAAGTTGCTGATTTCATTTAGGAGAATTCATTATGAAAATGTTTCACGCAGGGAAGTTATCAAGGCTGAACTCCATCTTGAGGGGAAGTTCAGTCCAAAACGAAAGAGATCGTATCATAGCTTCCTAGAGTGCAAAGAAGGCAAGATATTTCCTGGTGGATAAGAATTCCACCAAGATGTGTGTGTCATGATCTTTGGTATAACATATCCACATCCTTGAATGTGGAAATCAACAGCTCTCCTGTTGAAATCAGTATTTTGACATTTGAAGGATATTACCAAAAACACCCACATCTAGAAATTAGGCATAGGACTTTGCCAGAGCATAGATGAGATGGCTAATGCCTCTTTCTGCTCGATGAATGCTAGAAAACTCAACATTTCCGTAAAGACATTAAGCTCTCAGGAACTTCTGTTCAAGTGAACCAGAGCAGCGGTTCCATAACTCTCTTGGTCTGATACCATTCGTACCCTGAGAGCAAATGCAACTCACCAAGCCAGCATGTCCAGCCTGCTGGTACTTCCCAGTGTCCTCCTGGTAGCTGAAAATCTTGTCTTGAAATCTGGGCAGCTGAAGCAGAGGTTCAGCCAAGTTTTCCCATTTCCTTATTTATGTTAAGGGTTGGTACAGGGAAGTGTCCTCTTCTGGGACTTTTCTCCAGCAGTCTCTGCTTTTCTGCTTTTGTCATGAACTTTGTTAGACTATCAGAGGCTATTTAATAACTCCTTAACCCTGGAACTCTGGAAACTTTCTTTCCCATCCCATCACTGTCTCTGTTACTGGGAAGGGAAGGTCACACTGGCAGAGGTTCAGCAACTGAGGTGCACTCTATGGATGTGTGGTAGACCTGGGATCAAGCAGCTTCAATATACATTTCAGTTTGAAATGAAGAGAGTCTTTAAAACAACCTGGCTGATGATTTCTGCAAGGATATAACTTGCTTACTTAAACCATATGTACATTTTTAAAAACCTAATTTGTTTCTCTGCTATTATCTCTCTCTTTGCTTTTAAACTCTCTTTGAGCACATTCCCATGTCTGTTCCAGAAGACAAGAGTAGGATTGTTCACAGATTTTAGACTCTAAGGGAAATATATTGATTATCATCTCCCACATACTCCATAATGCTTTAAGCAAAAGAACAGAAACCAAATAGCTGTGATTGAAATGGAACATATTTAGAAAACCACATCCAATTTTAACTTAATTTTCAATAAAATAAGTCTTCCATGTCTCCTGGTAACTTTGGTAAGTAGCCTCACTACTAAAATATCACACCTGAATTTACACAGCTTCAGCCAAACACCTTCACCAGATTTTGCAGGTATTTTCTTGACAAGAGACTTCTCAGTAATCGTATTTCTGTTTCTTCTCTTGGAACTTTTGCATGTCAATGATGCTAAATTTCTCATTAGTCATGTATGTGAATGACTCTTTCCTGAACCTGCTCAAATTTCTCAACTTTCTGCTTGAATTGCAGATACTATATGTAAAACAAATATTTCAATCAGAGCTGTGTCAGTCTCTAAACAGAGGGGGGTTAGACTTGCTAGTTCCACTTCATATTTTCCTTCATATACTTGCAAGACTGTGTTAGTTTTTTTGCTCCCATCATTGGCAAATGGTTAAGGCTCACCCAGGCCTTAACAAGCAAAATCCACTTTCTTGACAAAGTCATAATTTTAAATGCTTTCCTGTGTGACTTTATACTTGGCTCTTTTGAAAATGGACCATGAAAGAGTAATTCTGTCTTTTATTTCATTTACATCCCTATCTCACAGATCTTCTCAGCAATGATGTTCATTAATGGTTTTTTCATTTGTTGTGGGTTAGTAATTAAAATAAATAATCAGCTTAGGCAAGATTCAGTCCTCATTGTTCAGCCTGGAGAAGAGAAGACTGTGTAAAGACTTCATAGCACCTTCTAGTATCTGAAGGTGCCTACAAAGAAACAGGAGAGGGACTCTGAGTCAGGAACAGGAGGGGTAGGAAAAGGAGTAATAGGTACAAATTGAAAGGGGGGAAATTTAATTTAGATATTAGGAAGAATTTTTACTGTGGGGGTGGTGAGACACTAGAAGAGGTTGGCCTAGGAGACTGTGGGTGCCCCAACCTTGGCAGTGTTCAAAGACAGGTTGGATAAGGCCTTGAGCAACCTGGTCTAGTAGGAAGTGACCATGCCCATGGCAGAGGGGTCAGGACTAGAGGATTTTAAGGTCCATTCCAACTTCTTAATATTATATGATTCTCATTGGAAAGAGCTAGGCATGCATCTAGTTATGGATAATTCCATTTAGAATTACACAGCAAAAAGCACTTGCTAATTAAATTACAATATAGCCTGTTTTTTTATTTTATTTTGGTACTTAAAGCACTGTATGGTAACAAACCCTAATTTGCTGACAACAATATTTGCTTTCAACCTTTGTTTAAGAAATTTACAATTCTAAGCAAGTCATTGCCATCTGGCTTGCTTCCAAAAGGCCCTGGAGGGACTCTTTTATTCTCCTATCAATAATAGTGAAAGATTATTTTAGGATTACTAGTAACCCTGTCAGTGTGAAATACTGACCTCTTATGTAATAACTATCTAAAGATGGTTTTTAGACTCCTCTTTTCTGAACACTCAAACCAGAAAAGACCTGAATTGTATCTTGCCAAGTGGTCAGCTTTTAGGTAGCCAGCTCTTGGAATGCATTCACTGAGTTCAGTTTTCTCTGTGTTGACTGGGGAGCTTGGGGCAGTTCTAAGTGCCCAAATATGCAGTAGGGAGAGTCAATGAAATCACACAGTAGAAAAGAGATGAAGATTGTATCTGAAATGTTCATTGTCTTCTAGACTTTGGTACCATTCACAAACTCGAGTTAGGTACCTTGTGAAATTTGGGATGTCCTCAGGTTGGGACAGAATTGGGAAGGGATATCCTATTCCTCTTCAAAATTTGTGTAACTACAAATTTCACAGGCCTGTAGGGAGAAAAACAAGAGGAAAGATGATGGCAGCTTAATTTAAGGTGTGTGTTAGCAAAAGAGAGAATGGCATCTAGTCTCCAGAGTATGATTAGGTATTTGACATTAAATAGATCCTCAAGAACAAAGAGTTCACAAATTTCCAGTCTTTATTCTGCCTTGGGAGAGGTGGATACAGACTGTGTGGACTGAAGGGCCTACTTTACCTTCTTCAGAGCACAGCTTTGAAGCTGACCCTGCAAAGCGTGGTCAGCTGGTGTTCTGTGTCCCTCATGGCATGGAGCAGTGAGGTTGCAGATGGGAACACTTGTGCATGTAGGCATAAATGTGGTCACCTACCCATGTTCTTCTTAGACAATTGGCTCTTTCCTGGTCTTAGACTAGTGGTGTTTTTGCATTCCGCTTATACCAAAATAAAAAAAAAAATCTTTGTGGGTGGGTCTTTAGTTGTTACTCTTCAACAAGAAAGAGAACACTAATATAATCAGATTAAATGTATGGGCACCACATAAACGTACGATACACTGTGAAAAGACCAAATCTACAAGATCTTTGCAAGCAACACAAAAGATATCTTGGTGATAAGCTCTGCTGATGGTTTTAATAGAATTGTGGAGTGGTTTGGGCTGGAAGAGACCTTTCAGTTTCAATCTCTCTCCCATGGGCAGGAAACCTTCCACTTGACCAGGTTACTCAGAGCCAGAAACAGCATTCTAAGTGGAGCACAGCACTGCACCAATATTGCTCCTTCTACAGCTTTCTAATCTGGTTTGCCTTTTTTTTTTCCTCTACAATGGGGAAATTCCTTCACTTGAATCATCTGAAGTAAAGGAAAAGTCAATAGCTCACATTATAAGTAATGGGAGCTTTGATTTTGTTGTTTAATGCCTAAACTGAATTAGCAACTAAACAGAAATATCCCTGGCATTGCAGCACGGGTGAGTGTACAACTCATTGAGGCAGAGAATGTGCTGATGGCATAAACCCCTGAAGTTCCCTAAAGGTCACATAACTGAGGATGGCTATTTTTCCCTCTTGGTTTCTTTTCTGTCAGACAAGACTGAGGACAGTCTATCTCAGAAAAGATGCCTTGATAGTCAGGGATGCTAAAGTAATGTGGATCCAATTATCAAATCTCCACTTGAAGAGCTAAATCTGCTTCATTTTGTAACCATACCTCTCAGACAAGACAGGTTTTTGTGGGCTTCTGTAGGTTTAACACAAAAAGATCAATAACTCTATCCAATATTTGAGTCTAGCTCAAAGTGAGTATTGTGCAATGCCAATGGTATTACACAATGATCTCACTGACTGACTATATAAAATTTTGTTTACTGATCTCAATAACTCCTTCTACCATCAATGTAAGAGATATTTACAAAGAGCAATTCCCCTGACCTCTCAGAGATTTGGGTTAGGATATGATAAATCATTATCTGAATGTACATATTTGTCTCTGTTGACTGGAGAGGGATTGCAGACAGCTAAATAAAAGTCTTAACTTTATGTGTAAAAGTTAGGTAAAAACCAACACAAATCAGTGGGTTTTTTTATTCCCTCTTGTGTAACTTACTACGTTTTTAACCTCTTATTAATTCTGGTAAAATACTAGACAATTCCCTAATGCCAGGAATAGTAAAATTCTATATTGCAAAAGTTTTAAACGCTTATAATTCCTATAATTAGGTTTTGTTTAAATTAAATTTTTCTAGGTTGCTTGAAAAATAAAAAATAATAAAAATTAAAATAGAGAGATATGGATTTCCTTTATGGAGAACAATGGAAGGTTGCCAGTGTCATATGTTCCTCTGGGTACTCTCAAACTTAATTTCCATTTTCCCTTCAATTTGACGAATGCTGAAGTAAAATTTACTAGTTTGTAACTCTGGATTATTGCCAAAGCAGTTCTTAAAAACAAGCATAGCACTTTCCATCCTTCAACACTGTCTGATAATAGTAAAGAAGATTTTGTTTTCTTACCTTGGTATGTTCTGAGGTCTTTCATCTGGCTTTCAAGCGTTGCAACTGTTAATCAATTTGGTTTAGCACTTCACTCTTAACCTTCCCTGTATATTACTCATACAGGTCTGAAGAATATATTTTACCAATGCACCCTGAGACTAAACCCAGCATAAAGAAATTGCTGTATTACTTTATACTCCCCTCTGTTGAGCAGCCATTGTAAGAGAGGCAAAGTGAAGGCAAGGTCAATGGAAAAGTTGTTCATCTGTGAAAAATTAAAGATTTTTCTTTTTAATGTGCAAAATAGTGGTCTCTCATTTGAACTTTGTCACTAAGAGAAAATATCTAACTTTATAACAACTTTGTGGAAACATCAGCTTAATGCTCATTAAGATTCAGCAAAGCAAATGGATTAGAAGGTATTTTAGAAAAGGAATAGAGAAGAAACCAGCAATTTTTATCACTGTAGAAATGCATCGCATTATCACATCTTAAATGCTACACATAATCTAGTTTTCTTGTCTCAGAAAGTCTATATAAAAAACCAGAGAGGATCATAAAGATGACTAAAAGCATAGACTGAGACTGGGAAGAAGTTGTCTGGGGGAGGCAGGGATAATGATAGCATATAATAAAAGTCTCCTCAGATTTTATAGATCCTGAATGTCATGCAGAAAATTAAAACAGGCTTAGTAGATTCAGCTGATTCCAGCAGGTGATGGGTTCAAAACCAACAAAAGTAGACACTGCTCCATATGTTGTATAGTTTAGGTGCTAATTCCTTTTCATGGGTTATTATAGATGCTAAGTTTAACATGGGCTCGTCAAACATCTCAAAAATCCTATGAAATTTACTGGATATAATGATACGGAAAGAAGGCTTTCTGTCTCAGGAAGTCCCTGAGTTACAAATTGCTGGAGGCTGGAAAGAAGCTTTGGGTAAGCTGCAGACTTGCTGTGTCATAATGGCGCAATAAGGACACGACAACACAGCTTGGTCCACAGCAGAGCAGAGAGCGAGCTCTGTTTATTGTCCTATTCCCTTTCTATGAGGTAGGAACCCAGGTAGATGATTCGCTAAGTTACACTGAGTCCTAACCTTACTATTTCTTTGCTATAGGTACCTTTATGTGCACTATTTATTCTACTGGTAGTATCTCTTTTGTTTATCCTGTGTAGTAAGAAGTTTTGCTTAAATCCTGGTCTCATATATGTTTTCTTGTGACTATCACAATAAATCTATCCATGCTGTAATAATCCTGATCGATCATAACTAAAGAACCAGAGGGAGAACACGTGGTTTTGCAGTGCAGGCCACTCCAGGAGAATTAAAACCCATCTAAACTCTCTCATATTCATAACACCCACAACAGCTGTGGAAAACAACAGGTTTTATCTTACTGTTTTTCATAACTTCCATGGGAAAGAAGGCTCTCTCACAAGCAGCCCTGGGCCACCAGGCTTCGGGCTGCTACATTGCTGTGTCCTGAAACTGCACTATTGACAAAAAGCCAATATTTGTGTCTTATATCCAAGTGCTTGCAACTTTTTATTTCCCCAGGTCCAAACAACATGGTTATTTATTGCACACAGCTTTTCTATTTCTGTATCACAAAGGTATAATAAAAATTATTTATTGTTCCCCCCCTCAGATTTCTTTTAATTTGCAACTTATATTTTAATTTTTCCATAATTTACTTGAATTACTGTTCCATTATTTTTTCTAGTAAGGTAAGGACATTTCACTTGACTTGAGACTTTTGTTATATTTGGACCTCAATCATCCATTCCCCCACCCCAGTCTGTATTTTTTGTTTTCTTCTGTCAAAGACTGTTTTCCTATCTGTATTTTAATGGAGAGAAAATAAAGCAGTTGCTGATGCATTTGCTCTGTTTGTGCAGCAGAACTTAAAAGTTATCTCCAGCTTATTATAAATTAAAGATTATGTGATTCAACAGGAAAAATTCTATCCTAAACCTGCTCAAAGCTTTTCTTTTAGTGCTTCGTAAAAGAACACTCATTTAAAACAAAACCCCACCAATCAACACCCACATACACTTCAGCGGCAGGGTTGGGTTTTTAAAGATATATTTTCATTCTCAATGAGATTATTTTCAAATCTAATTAGTGAGATAAGTGTCAGCTCATTTCACTAAATGTCTTCTCCTTTAAAATTATCTTCCACATTACACAGTGAACGATTTTCTTAAGGTGCGATATAGAAAAGTGCCAAGAAATGGAAAGCATGTCCACTTTCTAATAAAGTGATGTGCCATGGATTTTTCAGGGTATTCTTAGTAGGGAAACAATTTCAGATGTTAAGATATTACTTGGGAAAAAAATAATGTAAGGCATTTCTGGTGGAAAGCGGAAAAGCGCTTAGAATTTTAATTTTAAAAAGTATGGTTTTGAGCTTTGGAATGCCCAGAATATTAAAATAATTTGTTAATTATTTTGGTTTATAATACACTTTTGTGGAAATCGATATTCAAGATATAGGAACATTGGATAATTCAGTTTGGGAGGGACCTTCTGGAGGTCTCTGTTCCAACCTTCTGCTGAAAGAATGGTCAGGGGAGGTCAGGCTAGGTTCTTCAGGTATTTATCCAGTCAGGTCTTGGAAAACCTCCAAAGATGCATAACCTGATTATTACCAATGCCTGAATATCCTTGTGGAACATTTTTTTTCCTTATATTCAGCCCGAACCTTTCTTGGTTCAGCTCCTGAGATATTGTCTCAATCTCTTGCCATGCACCACTGTGAACAGTCTGGCTCCATAACCATCTCCAAGTAACAGATAATTTGCAGGTATGTGTCCCAAAGCCATCTTTCTCCACATTGAATAAACTCAGTTCCCTCAGCTTCCATCATAAGCCAACAACTCAGCCCCCTGACCATCTTGGTGACTATTTTTTTCAGCAAAAGTTTGATTAAATATTAAGTATGAAATATACCCAAAGTTTCTTGAATGCTTTAAGAACAATACTTATTCAGGCTCATTTTAATAAGTTGCTTAAAAAGTTCATGTTATCTGAAGAAGTAGCCAGCAGATAAAAGTTGCCATGTATGTCAAGGAAAGCAGTATTTTTAAAATAGTTCAAATGAGCAAGGTAACCTATGATCATCATTACACGTTATTCTTTTTCTCTGAACAAAACCTATACATGCCTCAAACTCTGCCTCAACACCTTCTTTTGCCCTTATACCTTCCTGAACTGATATCAAGATCAAATAAACACTATACATCTCACTACTGCATTGTTTCCATTTGGTATGAACATCTGTTCCAACTTAGGCTTGATGTGCTGAGGAGCTTCATATTAAGTCACATCATTGTACTACCAAAAATAACAGGGATATCTAGGGTGGTGCCAGCTGTGTGGCTGTGTTCCTGTATGCAACCCTTATTTCTCAGTTTTTCTCAGTTCAGTTGTGAAGAACCACAGCTTCCATGTGCTGCACAGCCCCATGTAAAGTCTTGAGGACCTCTGGTTCTTGCATATCCACCCTGACATGGATATGCTGCTATCAAACTCTAAGCAGGATGGATGTTCTGAATATAACCACATGAGTTGAAATCACACTTAAAACTTCAGGGGGAAAATGATTTTAACTTGAGTGGAATCATGGCTTGTTGTCACACTCAAATACTATAGAGCACAATGTATGTTTATTGCACTGCACTTCCTACCAAATTGTAAGTCATAGGCTGCCTCTGTGAGTCTGTTACACTTGTAAAGACAATTACTCCTGCCATGATATTTGGATAACTTTGAACTTCAAACTGTCTTGGATGAGATAAAGATGGATGAAGTCTGTACCTTCAGACTGACAAAATTGGATGTGTGACACTTTCAAGACTTTTTCTCACATATTTTTTTCCTTTGCTTAAGACAGCATGCTGCCAGAACCAGCTATGCAATAACATAATACAGTACAAGTCTCAGTGCTGTAATATTAGCACTACAATAGTAATCTGAACTTACAGGAGTACATCAATAGATTTTTTATTAATAATATATCTTTTGCCAGTTATACCTTAGAAGCCTGAGTCATGGCTTTCCCGTTTGCCAGGGAAATGGTCACAATACCAAGGAATAAGGAAATTGATCCTTTTACTAGGGTTGCTCAAAAATTTCAGGACAATAGATTGGATCAGAAAATAGTATTTCCTTAAATCAGAAGTACAACCAAAAGAAGATCAAGGTTTGTAGCAGTGCACTTGGCAGAAGGTGCTGCTTTTGAGCTTCAGGTTATGGTGGGAAGAAAGCACAGGCTAAGCCCTTGGCCTTGTTCTTCCCATATCTGAACTCTCTGCCTGAGCTGTGGGGAAAACCCCTATTGCCTTTGTGTTACCTGTACCCATATCTCAGATGCCATATATGGCTATGTCCTGGAAAGCTCTTCTCCACTGGTCACTTTGAACTATGCCGTTCCCCATTGGGTGTTTCCTGATCCCATCTCCCTTTAAAAGCCTTGCAGGGCTTCTTCCTTGCTCTTTCTTCTGGGTTACTCAGCCACCTGGATAACTCTGGACCCTCATGGAGCAACACTAAATTCGCACTGGATTCACAATAAATGGCTGATATCCTGGAGAAGGGCCCTCTGTGTAGCCTTTTGTTCTCGCTGACGCTAGTACACCCCACCTGGGGAAACTCTCGTCCCAGAGGAGCCAGCAGAAACAGGTTATCTGCGGTAGCTAGAACCCTGTCCTTTGGGAGAGTTATACAACTCATCCCGGCAGGGATCCCGCATGCATAAAAGCGCTGTTGCGACCTCGAGAGCTTCCAGCTTTAACGCTTTTAAAGTTTTTATTTTTTAACATTGTTGTTGCCCTGTTTTATATGTAGCCTATAGTTTAATCTGCAGCAGACAAAGAGCCTGAGGTTGATGCAGTGTGATCCCTTGTATCAAGCTATTGCTATGCACACTGGCAGGTCTGTGGTCCATGTGACCTAGTAGTCTTCTAAAGAATCACGGGCTTGTAGAGTGATTTGAGTTGGAAGGTGCCTCTGGGGATTATCTGGTCTAATTTGCAGGTCAGAGTGGGTTGTTCAGTGTCTTGTCCATGGCTAATGTTCCAGCATGGTCTAGGGCTTAGGATGGTCTGGGAGTAACACTGTACAGGCAATCTGTTAAGAAGGTAAGAGATAGCTTGCCTCTTGATATAGATACAAGATATTCACATCTGGTTAGCTCACTGCCAAAGGCAGTCCCTTGACAATTTTATTTGCAAAGTCTGTTTGTCCAGTCAGACAAGATTTCTTTATCTTCAATAAAAACATTTGTACCAATTCAAAAGTAACTCATCTCACCTTAGACATATATCTAATAAGACTTTCTGCCTCACCTTACCTTGCTTTTCCCCTGTGATATCAAACTAATTTGGTTTGTGTTCCAGGAAAGGATAAACTCAGTGGTGAAGCTACCTCTGCAGAACAGGTCACTTAATATCTGTGATCAGGTTTTCATCAAGCAGTGACATAATAGTCTAGGAAATAAGTATGCACAATTTCTTGGAGGTGTCTGTTAAGCTCTATCTAACCCAGAGGAAAATTCACAGTCCTAACTCAGCAAACTTCCTTTCAACATATTAGAAATTACATCTTGCAACCTTTAGTGTCCAAGGACATTCTTGTGATCTCAAGACTGTTCTGATAGTTGATTTTCGTAACGTAACCTTTTCCATTGCAGTAGACCACCAGAAATACAATGCTGCTATCTATTTCAACTGCATTTTGATTTATTTCTTTTACAGTCTATTTCTTTTTGCAAAATGTCACTCCATCAACAGTATGACGGAAGAAAAAGGTTTACAAATCAGCAAATTATCAAAAGATAAAATTCTGTCTTTGTATAACTGATTAACAAACATGTCATGAACACATGGTTTTGTTCTTACTGGATTATAAAGAAGAAAGCACACGTCTTTCAAAACTGAAAAACATACCATTAAAACCAACTCAAATGCATACAGCACATTCCCCAAAGGGAAATTCTTCATGGGAATATCATCAAAAGTTTGAATCAACAGATGGAACAGTATGATAACATTAACACTGTCAGTATAAACAGTATATTTTCCTGACATGTTGAAAATACTAAAGTTGTTATAGGTTTATAGTAAAAAGTGAAAAAAAAAATAGAAACAAAGTGTTGTGTCTTTAAGCCTAAGTATTCAGAGCATAAAGGAGTCTGACTACTCTAACAATCAAGGTATACAGTTTAAAAGTTCTGCTCATCCATTTATTCTTTAAAATACCACAGCACTCAAACATGTTCCTGGAATACTGAAATTGAATGCATTATTTATTTCCCAGTCCTTTTATGTAAACTAGTCATTCATCCCTTACACACTTTTCATGCAACGCAGGATTGAATTGTATGGTGTTGCCATGGGATTTTTTGGAAAAAGAAAGTATAATGAATTGTAGAAAGACATTAAACAAACTCATAGAGCAGAAATTCAGAAAAAAAAGAGTCTGAGTGTCACTTTCAGGTCAAGAAATTCCTAAACTGTTGTTTGCTAGAAGCTGAAAAGTAAATACTGAGGGGAAGAAAATTCTCTGTGCTCTTATTCTGTACTCTCTTTAGGCATCCCTAAGTTATTGATGTTCATGGATTCTCAGCTGCATGTTATCTTCAGTAATGTCCTCTATTATTTGATTCAGCAAGATGAAATTCAAGTCCTGCACTGGGGTCACAACAACCCCTTGCAGTGCTACAGGCTGGGGCACAGTGGGTGGAAAGATGCTCAGAGGAAAAGGACCAGGAAGAGTTGGTCAAAAGCCAGCTCAATATGAGCCAGCAGTGTGCCCAGGTGGCCAAGAAAGCCAATGGCATCCCAGCCTGTATCAGGAACAGTGTGACCAGCAGGACCAAGGAAGAGATTCTCCCCCTGTACTTGGTGATCTTGGAGGTATTTTCCAGCCTTAATGATTCTATGATCCTATATTTTATGTTGCTATTTCTCTATGTCCAGGTAGGATTCTGTCCTTCTATGTTGTTCAAAATTTAGAGGATCCATTAAACCATACTGATCAAATTCACATACAGTGGTAGTGAGTTGGTTCTTCAAGAAGTTACGAAGAAGTATTGTCACCCAGAAGTGGAAATCCCAGACTTACCTTCAGATCTAATCTAATCACAGTCTAATCACTGTTGCAAAATCTGAATCATATCAAGAAGTCAGACCCATACTAACGTATCTACTTTTTAAAGGAGTGATCATCTGAAAACAAAGGCTTTGTGCAGATGCATTGCAGCTACATCTATATGGACCACTACACCAAACAGTGTATCAGGACAAGCTTTGTAGCATGGTCTGGACATGCTTAGGCTACAAAACAGGGCTGCTGAATGCAAACCGTCTCTGGAAATTGTTCCCGGTCTGTATTAACCTTGACCTGTTCCCAAGTGTTGCTTGAGGAAAATTAGGTAGTCCTGGCCAGAGCCAGGCCAAAACTGTGGTGGTGCTGACAGCCAGCTCCAGTGACTGTAGCCACACCCTGGGACCAGTTAGTGCAATACTCCTGACATCTTTGTAGGCATTTGCACATCTGCCACCTTTTGTAGGGAGTGAAGTATACAGACTTGGTCTAAGGCAGTGCACTAAAACCAGTTACAAAGCCAGGGTTGGTTTGCAAAATACAGCTTGCATATTGACCTTTTCATATACCCTACAGGAGGAATGATCACATGCCAAACTTAATTTTCTTCTTCTTTTTTTTTTTTTTTTTTTGGAGAGCTGCAGTTAAGCAGTTTGTGACTATCAATTATAATAAGGACAGAAGAAGACGAGTTAGATAATTGAATATGCATTACTACAGAGATTGAACTATACTGTGGTTGCTACAGTGGGCTGATTCTGTAGGTTAAATTGCTTGATAGCACTTTATAACTAATGATTAATGATAGTAGCCTTTTACAAGATTTCATTTGTGGAAGCATTAGAGGCTGTTACTCCAAGTTGTTCCTGCAATGCAGTGGCTGAGAATTCTTACAGGAAACATCTCAATGATTTCCTTTTTTTGGTGCAGAGTAATTGTGCTGTGATGGTTCCAAATAATCTGCAATCCTTAATTTGACATTTTGCTCTCAGACAAATTGATTACAAGCTATAATTTATTTAATTACATGTGCTTTTATGCATTTAACAATTTTTTTCATAATTTAAGCAGTTTGTAGTTTCTCATTTGTATCTTACCTGCAAGGAAGAATGCCAGCAAAAGGGCAGGGGCACTATGATGGCTCATCCTTGTGCTTTGGCAATGCAGCTGTGGATAAGCAGATTTGCTGCTAGGCAGCCCCACCAAGGAAAGGATAGAGAACTCCCAGCTCACATGGAAGCTGTTCCTAAAAGTCGAGGGAAGCAGAGAATGACTGACATTAAAGTGTCCTCATGATCATGGCTGGCTCAGGCTTAAGAATAAATCATCAACATCAATCTCACACAAAAACGCAGTCACCTTAGCAAGGTTATAAAAGTGTCATGTTTTGTCAAGATTCTTGGAATTTTAAAGACAAGAAAGACAAACAGCCTTCCTAATGTACGTGATTGACCAAATTTGAATGGTATTCAAAATGCAGCAATGTATAAAACATTTAAGAACACACCCCCAAAAGGACTGCGGACTCTATAATGACTGACAGTAAACTGTACTAAAAGAAATTAGAAAGCAGGTCCAATAAACATACTACTTGGGAACAGGGAAGGGAACAGAAAAAAGATTCTGTACAATCTGAATTTGTTCCTGGACCAAACACTTGATTCCCTCACATCAAAGAACAGTCTTTGTTGTGACAACAGGTTTTGAGGGACATAAAATTTCAAAATTGATCACATTTCAGTTGTGAGCTGGTTTTTGGTTAATTTGATGAGCTGCATTTTCCCTTCCAGACTGATCCATCTTGTTGGATAGGACCACAAAATTTTTCAACAATATGGCTAGAAAATAAAGAGGAACACACTGTGGCTATTTCGTATTTACTATAAAAGTCATGGTTGTCTTGGCATCAGCAAGATTCCCTGCTTACTCTTCATGGGTGATTAAATAGAATCTATTTGCAGACACTAAAAACATTGCAGTCCAGAGGCATTCCCCACTGCAATGAGCAGAACCAGCTGTCATGTCAGGTACAAAGCCGTACAGGTGGATGTTACAATATAGTGCTCAGCATGAGTCTGTACTGCTGCCAGTGCTGTGGATGTACTTCATAAAGGCATATCTGAGCTAGTTTTAGCCTGGTGAGTACTGGTAGTAACTGAAGTAAAAATGAAGTACTGTGTGTTTTAAGATAGCTTAGACACCTGAGCAGAAACTCAAGGTCCCCTGTTATTCTCAGTTATTCTAGTTAGAATGTATCTTCCACAGTAACCATGATCTTCTGTTGATAAAGTTATCTAATGTCACAGTAACGACACGAAAGAAGGAGGCAGAAACCTCTGGAGATCAAGGAACAAGTTCTCTGGGCTTCCCCCGCCCATCTTTATTATATATGTGCCTCATAATTCACTGTGTATTGGAGGAGACAAAGGGCCTCCCCTCAATCACACTGGTCAAAGGAAATGTCCAAACTTCTGTGCCCAGGAGAAAGGAATGTAAATTAAAAGATACCGTTACAATAACATGGCTATGTTTACAAAGAATGTCTGAGAAACTAGTTACAAAAGAATGATAACATCCAGAACTTCAGAAGTCAAGGCAACAGTCTAAGGCAAGAGTATTTCTCACAAAGGTTAATATTTCTGGGTATGTGGAGGATACAGCTTGCCAAAAGTGTTATGTTTAAGCATTGAATCCAAATACACCAAAGGTACTGCTCTAATGCAGCTGGCAATGTTTGAATGATCATCATAACATATTTGTTATTTACAGCTGCAAAGTACTTGTTAAACCTAACTCTGTAAGTTTGCAAATACTCCCCAGCCTGTTTCCTAAGAGCTGAGTTTACATTTTCCCTAATATCCAGTTGTATAGCCCTAAAAGATGTTTGCTGAGCAGTAGCAAAAATCTAAAGTACATTCACACTCAACATAATAAATCTGCCTATTCACAGCAAAATAATATTCTAGTTGTGCATCTCGGTGTTTTCTATAAGAGGAAGCAATGAACTGAAAGTCTGGTAATCAACAAGGAACTGAACCTTGTAGTTCTGCATTTATCTGCTGCCAGTGGCACAGTGATTGTGATTAGAGTACGAGATCTCTGCTGCAGTAACAACCACAGCCAATGATCAACCACATCAACCACATCAACCACAGGGATGTTTTACAACTTCATGTTAAAACTATATAGACATATATATTTTCTTTTTCCTAAAAGAAGTATAAAGTCCTCAGCTACTAAATATCATAAAATATCTTATTGACCAGAGCTACATATGAAGTATTTTGGTCTGTTTTGGTAAAAAAAAGGGTGTGAAAGTCATAATCAATGACCTCCTTTAATAACTGTCTCCAGTCCTCTTGCTCCTCAGCATTGCTGTCTTCTCTCCCCATGAACCATATTGCCTGTGGAAAGTTATGAGGATAGCTCCTCCTTCCATCCAGAAATCCCCATCACTGATTGTGCAGCAAACCTGCAGACTCTATCTTCAGTCAAGTATTTCTGGCAATCCAGCTCTGATCCTGCCGCCGGTAGAAAGCATGAGTAACTGGAAGCGTTCGGCGGCAGTCGCGTGACCTGAGAGAAGCGATTCAAGCCTCGCCCAGTCCCCTCGGGGGGAGGTCGCGGCTACCTTAATTCTGCCGTGCTGGTGTTTGCATTATTCATGCGCATGGTTTAATTGAGGCGGTAGAAGTGAAGAGATGAGGAAGGGTTATTTTCTGCTTGAGTCCAGCTGATTTTATTACTGGAGTTGCAGACAGGGAGCAGATAAAGACAACCCCAGCCGGCTCGTGCAGGCTGTTTCATATGGGCCGGGGGAAGGGCTTATGTGTGTGAGACCATGGCTGTGGAGGGCTCGCGTGATGTCAGCAGACCGACAGAGGCAGTGGGCAGTCAGGCAGGAGTCCGTCACACCGAACCGACCAGTGGGCTGCCCTTTCGGGCAGGGAATGCCCACTGCCATGGCTAGAGCGGCCCCACGGCCGTCCAGCCCCTGTGGCGCCGGCGGGGCAGGGCCGGGTCGGACCGCCGGCTACCCCCAGAGGCACTGCAACATGATCCGACCTTCAGCAAAGCCATGTGTTTTGTCTATATGATGAGGACCTTCCAATGTTCTTAGGTGTTTGAAATGCAACAGCTGTGTTAGACAAAGAAAGAAAAGTACTCTTTTGTTGCCCCGATTCTTGCAGTTGTGAATATTTTTACTTTTTGTAGCTAGTTTCTCACAGTCCTTTCTGTAAACATAGTTATGTTATTGTAACTGTATCTTATCTCTCACATTCCTTTCTCATGGACACAGAACTTTGATGGACATTTCCTTTGACCACTGTAGTTGAGGGAGGAAGAACTGATTTCCTCCAATGAATAGTGATTTCCAAATGGATATAAAAAATAAAGAAGGGGAGGTCTTGCCCCCCTTCCTTCCTTCTCTCTGATCCTAGTAACAGGTGTCTCTGGCTCTTCCTTTCGTGTCGATACTGTGACACTCTTTCTGAAATCCTAAATGACCTGGAGACTGCTGAAAGCTGCCATTGAGTCCCACACAGCTAAGATCACACTCTGTGACTATCATTTATTGTTCAACATCAATAATGAACTTTGCTCTGTGAGGTGAAAAAGCTCTTGGAAGTCTGCAGACTTCACTGACTTCGGTGGATATTGGGTTTTGATAATGAGGACTGGATAAGTACCCTAGGGAGGAAGATTCAATAAAAAATCTCAGCAGTAGTGCTTTCAGTTTGAATACAAAATACCAGAATTTTAGATGAAGAATAAAAGGTCTAGAAAGAAGACAAGGATGGTATGATCAGTACAGTAAGCCACATAAAAACAAAACAAAACAAAAAAACCCATTCTGATGGAGATCAAAGGTGTCAGAACAGAGAAGATGGCTCTTAGTACAAAAGACTATGATAGTCATTAAGAGAAAAACTTCTACCATTATTTATGACTTCAAATGAAGGAACACAAAACTAACATAGAGTTCCAGATATTATATTCTATTATTCATAATTTGCAAAATGCATATTTTGTAGCTCCTTATGACTCACAAACTGATTTGTATATTTTGAAAACAAGAAATGATATCTGAACAATATTTATTCTAGTCTAGCCAAGTCTCAATGACAGAAAGACAAAATACAATATGTGATAAGCCATAACGACAGATGATTATACTAGGAAAATATGAGCAAGTATTAAACACCAATGTTTGCACTGGATGATTTTTACAGTAACTTGCACAACCTGTAGTAATCATTTAAAGTATGTGCACTTCACTAGCAAGTCCATTTGAAATATAATTGAAGTGGATATATTTTCAGCTTTGATCCCATCTCTATGTACTTTTTCAGCAAACAGAGTTTTAATGAAATTTATTTCTGTAATTGAACTTTGGTTCACATTGACTTTCCAGCTCCTGCATTATTAGTATATTACTGTTTCCTTAATGTGCTAAGTACTGTACAGTTACAAAACATTATGCAAATATAAAGACATACATAACTATTACTAAAAAGGTTCTTTCCTCCAGGTGGTTCAAGGAAAACTACAGCTTTTTTGGTTGGTTGCTTTGCTTGTGTTGGGTTGTTTGTGTGTGTGTGTGTGTGTGTGTGTGTGTTTATTTTGTTTTTGAAGAACTACCATTTAACATTTAAAGCTGATCTACAGTAAAATGGAAATCAGTATTGTCATCATCAGTGTTGGATAAATATGTGCAAGAATCCTTTTACACTGAAAGCTATGTAAAAATTTAAGTATAAAAATAAATTATATACTTATTATTTATATTAACCTAGTCAGTGAAGGGCAGTGATGCTGATTTTCCAATAAACCTTGTTTTGCCCTTCACCTTTAAAGCACTGATATTCTGCTTTTCATGTTGTCTTTTATACTCTCGTAAAGTGAACACAACTGCAAGAGCCTCACACCTGAATTGAAGTCATAGGAGTTTTTCACATGTGTAAACGAAGTTTGAAGCAGTGAGCACTGCCATAAAAAATAATATTAATCCCTTCTGGGATAACTCTGGCAATATATCAGGTATATGTGCAAAAGAAGACCAGCATTTCTCAGTTGCCGCTGCTCAGTTCTGTGCAGAAGAAGGAGTAAGGCATTTTATAGGCTTAGGGAGTCCTTGACACAGGATTTGAATACGCAACTGACATGAATGTGAGAGAAGTGAGGGACAAAAACACAGCTCCAGGTTGTCTGTTCTGTGTGACCATGTTTGCACTGCAGGTGGGCTCTGCCTTCCAAGTACAGCTGGAACAGCATAAAAAGCATTGTGTCTTATAGAGCTAGAAGAGGACTCAGGACCCTGCTTGCTGGTAACAAAAGGACTGCCCTCATCACAGAGTCAGCACTCTGAGACTTGAGAGGTGTAGAAAACCATTGCTAGGACAAGACACCAATACAAACATGGTGAACAGCACAAGAAGTGGTGGTCACCACACACCTTGCAAACAATTTTAATGGGGTTGAGGATGAAATTGGAGATTTCACAAATGATTTGAAGATGCAGCAACCATCATGTGGAAGGCAATGGCTCTTTTTAGGACTTTCCTTCTACCTCACTTCAATTTATATTTCAGGTCTCCATAGAAACACATATTTCCATATTGGAAGCCAGTAACCTACCCTTCCCAGCACCAACCCATTCCAAATATTGACCTTTTTTAAAAAGGGAGGTGTGCTACCTATTGTGTTTGCGATGTTTTCTAAGGATCAACCAGCCCTGAGGTAAGAGGATAGTTGCTGCACAGCACAGAATACACAGAAAACAGTTAAATTGAAGGACTGTTGTTGCTCATAGTAGCCTTGAAATGCAACCTATGTCTCAACAGCAGAGAGTTTTGTAACATCCTTGATACAGGAAAGGCCTTCAAGTGTGCACTTATAGATTTGAGTACAGAAGGTTCCGAATCTTGACCAGGACTTTGCACGTCAGTATGAAAGCAAGAATTTGTACCAGCAATCTAACTGCAAAACACACTGCAAAGCTTTGTCTTGGCTGCTGCAAAAAGCAGATCTTGGCTGCTGAAACTGAAGAGATAAAACATTTTAATCTGAAAATGTACCGACATTTATATAGAAGTTCTAACTGTTTTGTAAGCTTTAATCTTACTGTTAAGTAGTGCTCAGGCACTGAAACACAACCCTTCTTCTTTCTTCCTCTCAAAAATCTGGAATAAACCTTTTCGTTCTTTTTCCCAATAGCCCAAAGTTCAGAACCCTTTTTTGTACAAACTTCCTAGTGCCTGAGGAGATTTTAAGCTGTAGTATAACTATATTATGGTTTAGGACAGCCTCAGTAGGTTTTATGTGAATTTAAAGAAATGGATGTTCTTCCAGGGGCAATGTTTTACATGTCATAAATCAGAAAATGGTCCCTCGAGTCAAGCTCTGCTCTTGCATTCTTTGCCCCAGGCAGAGTTTTTGCTATCAAACTCTCTCTCATTTACTGCTACTAACATATTTGGTAAACTGTTGAAACAAACACTCCAGAGGAATTCTGCGTGGAGAAAGCAACCTTCTGGCACAACTTTGGTAAATCTTCTGTGTCATGACTTGACATAGAAATGTCAATTTAAATGTCCGTTCAAAGTTAAGGTTGCTGCCTCTGACTGATGAAATCACTTAAAAAGCTTGCTGGAAGGTGGGAAGGCACACTGGTGAAGTTTTGACACCCAATTGCTCTGTTTTCTGTGCTTTGTAAGCATCTTGGGCAATGCTGAGAGACACAGTCTTCAGTTTGATGAACCTTGTTTCTTAATGATTTTTTTAAAATCTTGTTTTACACAGGATTGTTGGTGTTGAAATAAATAATATTCAAGATTGTATTTGAAAATTTGCCTCATATTTGGGTAACAGCATCAATCAATACATTTAAAATTGGCTTTAACTCAATTCTTTTTGAGGAAAACAATATAGCTACTGAATCTGTACATGAATGGAACTGTCTTTTCTGCTGGTTAAGCCTAATGTTAACGATATAAATTTCACTGCTCTGTCATCTTGGGAGTAGAATCTCATATTAGTTTCTGATGGTCTGGACTGGATACCCAGAAATATCACATGCCCGTGACTGTTGCATGTGCAAATTATGAATATTCAGTGCATCCAGTATCCTGGACATGTTAATGTCACTATATTTAATGTTGTGGTGATTTAGACATTTAGAGTAACACCCTGCTTCCTGACCCATGATCACTTGAGCAGGCAGAATGGGTCTAAGATGTGGGATACACCTGAGATATTGTGTTAGACACCTATAATAAGCTTTCAACTGCAAAAGTATAGTTATTAATTTGCATGTATGATGAAGGTGGCATGAAAGGAGGAAGTAGTTATAGATTGGCCACTAGTTAGTTTGTGTTGGGGAACTGGGGGTGGGGGGAAATATGTTCTTAAGTTTATTCCAGTTTATTCCTTAGTGAGCAGAAGAATGAAGTTAATACAAACCAAGACAATAAGACACTTTTGATTAATTTCACCTAACCTTAACTTCCTCACAGTGAAGCGCCTCATCTAAGCTCTCTGGTCAGTTGAGAAGTCTTTACAGATGGAGGAAAATGTACTCTTTCATAAAGGAAGGGTATTCAGTAGCTAAAATGAAGAACACTAGGATTTCTATTTCTGTCCATTGGGTAGAGGAAAAGGCTAAACAAACCCCTAGATTGTATACATTCATTTTCAGACTCTAATGCTAAGTAAGATAAATTTATTCTTAGTGGAAAATAGTTTTGGTTAGCAGTTTCAGAGGAGGCTCCTACTTTCCATAATTATATATTCTGCCCAACATGATTGTGAACTATAAAGATTAATAAAATTCTGTTCAAATGGAACTTCCTGCCCACATGATTTGATGTGAATTAACTCTGTCTAAATACAAAAAGAATATTTTCTGTTTTGAAAATTGCTCTGATACTTCCCTGAGATTTTGCATCTGAACTCTGAGTTTGCATTCTGTGATACAATTACAGATATTGCTTGAGTAATAGTAACAGTATGTGAACTAAACAGAATATTTTCCCATTAGTATTTAGTAAAAATCATTATTCATTGATTTTTTTGGCATTTTCTTTGATGACTCTATAGTATAAGAAAACATTTTTAAAAGCATTAAAGCATTTTTTCAACAGAGTGCTGAAAAAATTGAAGGCATTTCTGTTGTGTCTTTTTTTCCCCCCGCTTATTTTTTGTTGAATTTTATGAGAACCGTGAACAAATACGAATACACATTTTTACAGCATTTTTCAAATTAAACCATATGAAAGCCAAATCACATCTGGCAATGACAATCTCCTTTTGCCACAAGGCTTTCAAAGGTTTGGTAAGCTACAATGGATCACCATGTGTTGCACGGTGTTGCACAAGGCTCACATGCATTGCAGTGCTTCCATTTCTTCTGTGAGTACCATCAAATCCCAAAGGACAAGGCTGGCTGATAGTGCATTAACATATTCTATGCCAAAATGTGCAGATGGGCTTTGAGGAAGGGAGCCAGCTGCCTGAAGTCCTATGGCTGTTGAATGGCAGCACGTTGCTGCAATGAGAAAGCACAGAGTGGAAAGTGCCCAGGTTGGCTCAGGAAGCAGATGCACACTGTTTCTGATGCTCATTGGCCTTCTTCTGGGTGACTGTGCTTTGGTGCATTGCAAACTGGCTGAGTAAAATAGATAACTTTAGTTGGGAAAAAAAATCCAGACTTCCATTGTTTGTACAACTAAGATAATTTTTGGTAAAGAAGAATAGCTGTAACTTCAATATACTGATTATGAATTAAATATAGGAAGTTGTTTCTAGCAATTAGTAGGAACAAATGTAGTGACTGTTTATTTACACTTCTTGCTGCTCTTGTTTTCCAATTATCCAGGAGTTGCTTTTTCTTTAGTTTAATTTTTCCAGAAACAATAGTGAATGCAATGTAACACTTTCTATTTAATGATTTCAATGTACTATGTAGTTTATTATTGTCTAATATCATCTTTATAGTAACAAATACAGCATACATATGCATGAAACTGCTGATGACAAATTTGTGACCGATCACATTAATTTATTCTGTCAGTTTTCTCATTGCCTGTGCCTGTGTGTCACACTGTCACACTGTGGTGTGAGTTAGTGGGAAAAAGTACTTCACCTATGTCCTTCAAATGGATCAAAGATATTCTCTGTGCTTGGAAATCTTGTTCTAAAACTACCACCAATATTTTTGTGATTTTTTTCTTTGTAAACAGAGAGAAGCTTCATCTTTCACTGATTTTGTGCTGTAGACACTTGTGTCCAGGTTGTGCTCAAAAATATTTTGGCCTAAAAAGATGCACTTAATCAGGGGATTCAATCAAGTTTCCAAGGGTTAACCAGTCCATAGTAAACCCAAGAGACCACACTGCTGGTTCAAGTTGTCTCTTCAAATACGGTGAAACAAATCCTTTAAACAAGGAAAACAACACAAAGTACGCCTCCATTATAGTAAGATATCTTAGGCATCAGTGATGCTTCCACTTGAGTTTATGACTTTGTGGTTCCCTAATGCAACTGGAAAGAGCTGCTGTGGATGAAAATGTGACAGAAACTTCTTCAGCTCTGTTTATTGCACAGAATACAATTTCCAGTGGTACAGATTGGCATAAGTCCAGCACTTGTATGGAATTGTACCAGCCTCAGGTGAGAATAGGAACCCTTTTATTTGCCTTGTTATCATAATGTGCTTTTCTTAGAAAACTCAAAGCATGCTATTTACCACTAGGGTGGCAGCTAAGACAAATGTTCTCTGCAGTCTAAAAATGGATAAAAAACTTCTGCACTGACTGCTTGGGAGCTGTGCTTTTTATCTGGAAATGTATGTTTTGTTATACTTTAAAAAATCTTGAAATGTTTAGCCCATGTAAGTGACAATTTAGCTGCAACATTTCAGTTTCAGAACAAAAAGCCAAGTTTTAGCTCAGAAAGGAAACAAAATCTCATACGTTACAAGAAAACAAAACAAAGAAACCCCAAATGAACAACTGGTTCCCTTCCATCATGGAAATAAAAGATGAATTAAGAGTCTCTGACAACTTGTATATCTTCTTTTGAGCTGATGCAGTCTTAGATGGCTAAGTTATTGACCTCTGAAAAATGGACTTTGTAATGGAAATACTGACAGTCTATAAACTATAGCTATGCTACTGGGAATGGGGGAGAGCGGATAAGGAGAGTACTGTAATTACTAATACATAAATATTGTTCTACTATTACCTTGACACATCAAAGCCAACAAATCAAATATAAACATATAATTTCAAGATCCTAAAGCTACAAAAAAGCTGGTGGAAACCACAAGGTGTCTTTTTATCCTTCCCTGTTCTCTTTCTTGTCACACCCTTGTATGTTTACTTAAATGCTTAAGTGGAGTGTGCAAAGCTGCCAATTTCTAAAGCAACTAAGGTCCTTAGAAAGTTATATTTGTCCCTCCCTGAACTGGATGCAGCTCACTACAGGGAAGAGTCCAAACAGGCAAACATGCAGCTCCTAAGAAGGAAAAAATTAAGAGGAAGGAATGAGCAAAAGAACTGATTGAAACATGGGAAGAAAAAAGTCAAGGAGAGATCTTGTGGAGACAAAAATGGAATGCTTGAGAAGACCAGATCAGTGCAGTGATGGAGGTGAATTAAAGGGATTTGTTCTCATTGACAGAGAAAAGAACAGTGTCAGAAGTGACAGAACTGAACTGTTATTTCCCATCCTGTTCTGTGAATGAACAAGAACACTACAAGAGACAGACACTTTGTACCATACGGAAAATTTGGATTCCTAACATTGAGGACAATATTGCTTTCCCCTTGAAATCCATACCTTGGAGGAAAAGGCTTCTGTGCTTTGTGAATGCTGAGACTGGTAAGATTACGCAACCACAACATAATGTAGCTAGTTATGAACAGGATGTGTTTTAAAATTAGTTATGAAAACATAGTGCAAAATGAAGAAAAGTTGTTAGATTGACAAATACTTTTTCAGAATGAAATTTTGTAAATAAATGTATTTTGCAAATAATTCATTGTTTACTGAAGGACTTTGGTCCCAGACTTGGGAATAACTGGACAAAAATACAATCTCTGAGTTATAAAACATGTTTTTTGACTTGTAATAGATTTCTTTTGTGCCAATTAAGTCTGTTTTTAAGCATAAAATAATATAGTAATTAATTTAGTCTCTTGATTTCCTATGCAGTCAAAATCTGCAGAGTTTCTGAATGTATCAACTTAGAACACCACTCATCTCAAGAGCCATATGAATGTCTTCATAAGTGCTAAGGCTTGTCAAATGACCATTGCAAAGTCAGGACACGTTACCTAAGGTTGGATGGCAATGAAAAGAGCTCAAGGGGAATTTGGGTCGAATTTGGATGAAACTAAGAGTCCTGTGTTAGGTTTCTCCTCTTTGGCTAAGTTTCTGCAGAACACTGAAGTCAATGAGAATATAATACAAATGAGTGCATTGTAAATGTCTGCAGTGTTCCAAAAATGTCTTTCTAGTGAGTGGATTTTTGTTTTCTTTTGTGAAGCCAAAGATTGTTTTGTATATGACATAACATCAAAGTGGAAATAGTAGTAATAAACCTCGGAAAGTGAGCAATTGCATTAAGCTTGACAACATGAATGAATTTCATAGACTTTTTTTAGAGAGATAAAAAAGGTGCTATTTCTTAATTTAGGTTCCTTGCTCACAAATATAATGCGTAGTGGGAAGGTCAGTGAATTACAAATGTAGTTTAAATGGGCAAATACCTTCCATTTTAAAAGAAGAATAGTGTCTCTTGACTATTGAGGAATGAATGTTTATATATTAGCCTAAATGTTAGAAATTAAAATTAGCTCCTTATCTGTGTTCAACACAGCAGCATCAATGTACCACCAGTGCCAAATCACAGAATCCAAAATCTTGGAAATTTGAATTCTTCATTGTGAAACCAGCTATTAAACGACACATTTGCTTCATAAACATGCATCTACAGTTTTGGATCAGTTCTAGCGGAAAAGGACCTCAGGGTCCTGGTCTAGCCTTTGGGTTATCTCTGTGGAAAGGAACCTGGGGGTCCTGGTTGGCAACTGCTCCCTATGAGTAAGAATGGGATGCTGTGATCAGAAAAGCCAATGGGATGCAGTGCATGTGGCAGGGGCCAACCAGCACAGAGAAAGAATTAATTATTCCACTCTGCTCAGTGCTTGTCAGGCCACACCTGGAACACTGTGTTCAAGTGTGGTCCCCACTGTACAAAAAGAGATATTCAAAGGAATGGGGAGACTGCCACATGAGGAAAGGCTGAGAGAACAGGGGTAGTTAAGCTTTAAGGAAACAAGGCTTAGGAGAGACCTTATCACCATGTTCCAGAGTTTAAAGTGTGGCTACAACGAACATGGAGACTCCCTTTCTACAAGAAGTCCCATGGAAAAGATGAGGACTAATAGGTACGAGTTACTTGTGGGGAGATTCTGATTGGACACAAACAGAAAATTTTTCACAATGAGAACAATCAGCCACTGGAATAAACTCCCCAGGAAAGTGGTGGATTCCCCAGCACTGTACAATCTTAATATTCATCTTGACAGGGTGCTGGGCCATCTTGTCTTGACCATGTTTTTTCCAAGAAATGTTGGATCAGATGATCCTTGAGTTCCCTTCCAACATGGTATTCTATGATTCCAGTGTATTGTTTAAGAGATGTTTTGACTTTGAGAATTGTTGCAAACAAAACTCCTCTATCTGACAGCTCTTTCCACCATCCACAAAGCATCTCAACATCCAATTTTGCAGCTACAGAAAAGATAGATGCCAGCATCTGTTAATTTCACTACTTTTTAAGAGGAATTCTCTCTTTTGAACTCCTTTTGTTGTTTGACTCTTCATCTCAGAATGTTCACTTAGTCCTGAAAAATCAACAAGGTTTATATTAGGTTAGAGAAGAGCACAAAATTATCATCAAAGCACAATTTATTTGAAAAAGTGGTATATTGAATGACACTATTCTTGCCCATTGGCTTCAGCTTTGATGAAATTCTGGCAGATAAACAGCAAAATAATAAAATAATATTAGTAAACATTAAAAAAAACTAAATTACATTTCATATCTTGATCACCCAGGCTTTTTATTATTTTTATGTCATTTCATGTTCTGTCACTGGTACCCAGGAATAGTGAGAAGGTGATGAGGAAGTAATGAAAATGATGGACTGGACGAAGGAAATTGAAAAGTGCATTTGTTGCTCCGTACGAAGGGCACAGGACAAAATAAAGACATTAGGAATTTGGTGAGAATTAAAATTTCTGAAATGTATTTGAAATAAGAAGAAAATGAAAACAATAAGCAAAATGAGGTTACATGAATATTTGAGTTTTTAGTGTTAAATAAGAGAATACAAATTTCTGTTCTATGAAAAGTATTTTTAATAAGAAACCTATATTTTAACCATGTCTTTCCATATGAAATGACAAAGGAAATGCTTCATCCAGTGTGTTTGTGATGTTTTGGGATTTGTTATATGATTCTGTGTGATTTCTCCTCATGTTACAAAATGAAAATTTTTTTAACATCCCTTGCTTTTAAAACGAGTGTTTTAATATACAAAAATGAACAAATAAGCCAGTGGAATGAAAACTCTTTCAACACTACAATTTAAATGATCCCTGTAAAATCGGCAAAATTGAGCTTTTCTTCTAAAACACATATTTCTTATGAAACTTTTTTTGAGAAGAAATATGTCTTTTGTCGAAATCTATTCTGAATTAAAAATGTACGTATGTGGTATTAGACTGATTTCAGCAGAAGAAATGGTGCTCTGTGAATGATGTTCTCCCTCTTAGCTTTGTGGGTCTGTATGAAGAGAAGGGAAAGAGACAGAAAACCAGGAAATGTCCATTGTCACCATCCGTGGAAGTATAGGTGTGGCACTTAGGGACATGGTTTAATGCTGGACTGGGCAGTGTCAGGTTCGTGGTTGGACTCAGTGATATTAAAGGTCTTTTTCAATCTAAATAATGTTGTAATTACAGCTCCAGTTGAGGTTTTAAAGTCTCTTACTTTGTTCAAAGCTGCTGCTTCTGCAGCTGTGTGTTTGGGAAGCTTCAATAAGTAGCACTCTGAATAGTGCAGATGGAAAACTGAGACTGAAGTAGGGCCAGTTTTCATCACAGAACTAGAGCCTGGCTTTCAAGCAAAAAATACTTGCAACTCTTGCTGCTGGAAATCTACAAAATTGTGAACAAAAAAACCCCTCTAGCCCATCCATTGTTTTATTAATCTATATTTGCTTGGATTTTTTAAAGGTCTCCAAAAGGGCCCACAGACTGATGCTTCCAAAGAAAGTATAGTTATACTGAAGGTGACGGAATTTCAGGTAATTCATTGTCCTAGCTGGGGGGTGCCCAAGGGCTAACCAGGGTTGTGACCTTCCTAGAGAAAGCCTCCCGCAAAGAAAAAGCTTTTCCAGGGGCCTTTGCAACTTCTCCGAACGGCGGGTGGTCTTGAAGAGTGTAGCTGCTTTGGCTAGAAGTGATTTCAGCTCGTAGTGATTCAGCTCTTTGTGAGATCAGCTCAAACAGACCACCTGGGCAAGCCCAGGGACGGAGTGAGATGAGGGAGCCTTGCGTGGTGAATTCCACAGGTAAGCTTTATTCAGGCATTCCCATGAAGGGAATCAGAAGCTAGGCTTTTCCCTGAAATCAGGGGTGCTCACTGGGGGTTTATATGGGGAAGGCAGGGTGGGATGGACATCAGTTTAGCCAACAGGATACAGACTATTACCATAAAAAGAGCAAGGCATGTTGGGGGTAACTCCTGGTCACCGTGAGCTTTAGGAGGGTTCTTATCTCTGGGAATTTGGTCCTCAGGCATCTTTCCTCCAAGAGAGAGCAGAGAGCTCTAGCGCCAGTGGCTGGCAGCCCTTCACAATTCATCACAAACCTCATTCGCTTCCTCTCCTCTTCCCAACAGTAATTCACTATCATATTATTACAGTTCTCTCTAGTTTCTTCAATACCTTCCCCAGTGGACAAGTCTGGAGAGAAAAATAGATTTTGTAGCCTGTCATGAAGATTATTTCATTCACAGTACTTGATTTCACAGATAGGAGCAAATACTAAGGTAGTGGCATTCCTGTGAGAAAACTTCTGCCATACACAGAAGAGCTGTTGCATGAGTACTTTTACTGACACAGGTTCCCATATGCCTCAATTTATCAAATATTCAGCAGGAAGTTTTCACAGGAAAGCACAATTTTGAAAATATAATAGATAAAGGATTGCCCTGTCACTGAATTCATTATTCTCCAAGCTTACTCACTGACTCCTAATCATCATCCCACCTAGGATGTGGTTATGAGTCATTTGACTTTGATGTCCTCTGTAAAAAAGCATTTTCAACCCTTAACAGTATAAAAAGTGCATGAAAATTTAAGATATGTTGAATGATGAGAAGCAATTTCCTAATAGTGATGACTGTATCTGAGCTTGGAAAACATAATTTGTTCTACTTTTGAAATGAATCTGATAAAAATTTTATATTTTCACGTAGTATTATTTTCAACCTACAATAGATTACACCTAGTTATCAAAAAGATACTTCTTCAGGTACATGTGTTGTGAGATGAAGCAGAACTAATCAATCAAGTAAAGTAACAACAGAGACAGATTTAGTTGTTCACTTAACCCAGCTGGAAAGACTTGTGGTTAGGACAGAAGAGTTAAAAAAGAAAAGAAGTGTATTATGTCTATGTTTTGAATGAGATTAGAGATGAAAATGTTTCTGCTAATATATTGACCTGTGAAGTGAGGCATCCAAATCATAGTGTGCATATTTATATCTTGACTCATTATAATTATATAACGAGGGTTTGCTGACTCCTACTGGAGTCAGATGCAAGGGTATTTCCCCTGAAGAACTCCTTGGGCCTTGCATCTTTCTGTGTTGTCTGGGACATGATTTCCCTTTTATGAAGCTCGTGAGACTCTTTCCAATGTCATTAATGAGAGATAAATCAGCTCCTTAAATAAGGGATAAGAGAGTGCAATAGCCTGCTTCAAACCTCAAGCTGAATTCTCCATATATAAAGCCAGCAGCTCATTTCATAGTCACTCTCAGATCACGTTGCAACTTTGGCAGGATAAAGAAATATGAATGTGGCCGCTTCAAGACTTATGATTCATGGGTGGATTGGTATCAGGTGTTAAACCACTTGTGAACCAGAGCAGGGCTAGAGTATTCCTCCATGGATCTGTGATCAGAAGTGGCATGGTCAGATGATAAATTACTGGACTGTCCTGGGTCTCAGGATGTAATGACTGCTTGTAAATTGCTGTTAGGGACAATCTTAGGTCTGTGACAGTTCCAAAATTGAACCGAGGTGTCATTTTAGAGACTGCCCAAATCAAAATATTGCAGGAACTGCTCTGTCAATGTAAAAATGCAGTGCCCAAATACTGCTCTCACACCTCTGCCCATTCTCTGTTTAATTTATTAACAATGATGCACTCATAGAGCCCTAGGACTTGTCTGTATGGGCAGCTGCATGCAGAATCTCTGCCCCCATTCTAGGGTTTGAAAGCCCCCATGGAAAGCAGGATACTGCCTTAGTGTGACACCGTGACACTGCCTGTAGCAGTTTGGATGCAGTACTGAACTTATGTGGCCCCACTGCTCCCAGCCTGGATTTTTTGTCTAGTGTGGAGCTCGGACAAAGCAAGTCCAGGATCACTCGTCTTTGCTCACAGTCCCTAAAGGCAGAAGAACATGGTGTAAAATGTCTGTGCCTGTGATATTATTAGATGTGGGGATGTTTATAGCTGAAGCAAGAGCAGACACAATTGAATTGATGTTTAGAGTTGTTTGGTCACACCCAGGTTCATTCAGTAGAGTCATTTCTGTTTGGTGCTGGTGTGACTGAGATCAGACATTAACTTAGCACTGGGCTGGGAATTGAGAGAAATGTATAAAACTCTGGCAGAGACTATTAGTCACCCTAAATTCTAATGGGGTGATACCAAACCAATAAGTAGATGATTTATTATCATAAGCAGAGTTCATTTTATTTAAATTTCATTAAAGACCAAAATGTTCCAAATTTAATCTGTCTTCTCCTAAAGCTCCTATGACTGCTAAATGGCATTCTTGAATTACAGTCATCTACTTACCTTATTCAGGTGACTTGTTCCAAGATTGGTTGTGGATAAAAATTAATTTCCTTGGAAAAGAGTAAATTAAAATTAAAAAAAAAACACCTTTTGTTTTTTTTTTTTTTAAGAGGCAATATTTAACTAGAGGGAGAAATACTTGCAAAAAATCAGAGATTTGTAATATAATTATTTCACCCAACTTTTGTTGGAGTTAAGAAAGAAAATTATATCTATGCAAATATATGTGTTCAAGTGACCATATTGTGACTATGCTGGGTGATGTGTTGATCTGCTGTAGGGTGTGTTCTCTATATAAATCTGTGCATTGAATTTGAGAGCCTGATTTTGCATTAATTTTACAAGAGTGCCATCCACTCAAGATTGTTTCTTAGGCCGGGCACCTAAATTTCCTCAAAGGATGCTACTCTTCTTCCAGGCAAGTCTGAGTCTGAAAATTGAAGGGAAAGCACACTTACATGTTTTCTCTATTTTCTTAATGATTTCTTATTTAGTATTCAAGACAAAACAGTCTTCAATCCTCAGATCATGGATTCAACAGGCAGTTCTGCTTTTGCTGAGCCCAGGTGATACACGGCAACAGGGAAAAAGAATATTGTCTCAGTCCAAGTACTTCCACATAGCTTTCAAAATGAGCAGTAGTAAAAGTGGAGCCCTCATTAGGAAGGAAAAAATTACAGTGGTCTAAAAACCAAGTCAGATCCTCAGTCAGAGTTAATTGACAGTGCTAAATGGAAGTCAATAATACTCAGATGACTAGAAGCATCTGAATCACTATTTAATGTGGAAGAGAAGCATGGCATTGGATGACTAGACAAGTTTATGCAGTATAGGATTTCTCTTTCTTGAAATACAGGGAACTGGCTAACAAAGCTGGACTTTTGCTCAGTGTCATGATGCCTGCTAATGGCCTGGAATACCTTTAGGCAACTAAATGACACTGGACATTTATTTAGAGAGGGAACAAATGAATTCAGAGTCGTGGCCCCAAAATGCTGCATTTTAACCCTTATTCCATTTGTCATGCCAGCCACTAAACAGATTCTGATGTCTTCTCTCTGTGTGTTAAGTTTTGATTTTTCTAAGTAAACCAACTTTTGTTTAGCAAAAGCTTTAACACTGCTGGACATTACCCTGTCACATATTAGCATCTGTAGCACTGTTGTCACCTGCAGTCAAGGTGGAGCTTTTTTAGAGATTCAGAAGAATGCTTCAAGCAACAAGACACTATGCCTTTCTTCTCCTTTTGTCCTGAGGATAATTTCCCAGGTGTTCTTGAGGGAGCAATAGTAGGTGGTTAGAAAGAATTACAGTTGTGCAGTAGATTTAAGAACCACATGCAAGATCAAAGTATTAGAATGCACCATAAAATAAAGAATAAAACTCTTATAAAATTATGTGGGCATAAAAATAACCCTAACCTAAAGACTTTATTGTTAACTGTATGTAGTGGTTTGACCCTGGCTGGATTCCAAGCACCCATCAGAGCCTCTCTATCACTTCCCTCTGCAACTGGACAGGAAGAGAAAATAGAACAAAGGGTTCATGGGTTGAGATAAGAACCAGGAGAGACTGTTCACCAAACTCCATAATAGGCCAAACAGACTAAATGTGGGGGCGTTAATTGAATTTATTACTAACAAAGTCAGAGCAGGATAACGAATAGAATAAATCTCAGTACACCTTTCTCCCACCCGTCCCTTCTTCCCAAGCTCTACCTCCTCCCCTCCAGGAGGGGAGGCTGGGAATGGGGGTTATGGTCAGTTCATCAAGCTTGGTTTCTGCTGCTGCTCAGGGAGGGGAGTCCTTCCCACAGGAGACAGTTCTCCATGAACGTCTCCAATGTGAGCCAAGCCCACAGGCAACAGTTCTACATAAGCTGCTGCAACGTGGGACATTTTCCCTCGAGGTGCAGTCCTTCAGGAGCAGGCTGCTCCAGCATGGCTCCCCCGCAGGGTCACAAGTTCTGCCAGCAAACCTGCTCCAGCATGGGCTCCTCTCTCCAGGGGTCTGCAGATCCCTACCAGGAGCCTGCTCTAGCGTAGGCTTCCCATGGGTTCACAGCCCTGTTGGGCATCCTGCTCTGTTGTGGGATCCTCCACAGGCTGCAGGTGGATCTCTGAACCCCTGTGGGCTTTCCTGGGCTGCAGGGACACAGCTACCTCACCATGGGCTGCACCAGGGGCTGCAGGGGAGCCTCTGCTCTGGTGCCTGGAGCAGCACTTGCCCCTCCTTCCGCACTGACCTGGGTGTCTGCATAGTTTTCACTCTCACATTTTCTCAGCCTATTCTTCTCTGGCCACAGTTACAACTATGCATTAACTTTTTTTCCCCTTCTTACATGTGTTATCACAGAGGCATTACCAGCATTTCTGATAGGCCTAGCCTTGGCCAGCAGCACTTCTCTCTTGGAGCTGGCAGTCTTTAGCTCTGTGGATATGGGGAAAGCTTCTGGCAGCTCTCACAGAAGCCACCCCTATAGCCCCTCTGCTACCGACACCTGGCCGTGCAAACCCAGCACATTGTATTACATTGTTCCATTCTTTTGATGATAAAATTGATAAACTGTGGGCTATACTTTCTAAGCTAGTAATTGTGAACTATAGGTTAAAGATGACTCTCTTCTAGCAGGAAATACAACCCTATATAAAATCCATGAAAATATACTAGTGTATCATATAGGTGTGTACATATACAATTATATGTATTATATAAAATTTAAATAAAATATGTTTGCTTGAAATATAATAATTAAATTTCTAAGTGATTCATTATGGCTGTGGTATGCATTTATCCATCTTTTTCTCCTTTTGCAAATATGTAGCAGCAAACATACCTAGCATACACATAGCAGTGTACCCAATTAAAATTAACCTTATATTGAAAATCATGAAGAGTTAATATTTTTGCAGCATTTTTAGGAATAATTGAGCCAGTTAATGGGCTGATATTCACCATGTGTTTGTGTTCACTTCTCCTTTGTGCTATTTTAAGCTTGAAAGGAATAATAAAGGAAATATGATGCCAGAGTGAAACATAAGATTAAGACTGTCTTTATAATTTATGTGACAGAAAGCTCAAATTAAAAATGCTGGACAGTTTTAGAGAGAAATTCTGCAAGATATTCAAGTCAATTTTAGGCAAGTCTATTAATTTCTCCAATAAAAATATTCTGTGACATGCTCTGTCCCCAGTGCAGAAACTCTGCCAATCCACTAAGTTGTAATTTAGGGTCTGACCAGTGAATTACATATTCTGATACCTATTTTAAAGACTGCTTATACATCCTATAAAGGATAAAATATATAATAATCCTCATGACAACAGCTAGAATCCAGGTCTTACCATTTGTTTTCCCCAGATGCTTATATGCTCAGCCCAGTAAATATCAGTTTCTTTTCACAAAGCAGAATTGCTGAAGCAGATGGTAGGCATATTGCAAACCAGCCATGGTATCCTTCATGGATATCCTCCATGTAGGTAGAAAATTAAAAAAAAATTATCTTTTTCAGGCTGATGAACCATGAAACCCATGAAAGTATGAAATCCATCCTAAAGAATAAAACTTAATCCCAAATGGATATGTTATCCAGAGATTCACTGAATACGAGGGAGAATCTCCTCCCTCTCCTTTCCCAAAGCAGAGTAGCTATGATTTATCTTTTGGAAGGTAAAAGCTAGTAATGTAAATACAAGAAAAGAGTGTGAATCCTAAGCTCTTGTTCACACATATTTTTTCTGTACAGCAGAGTTAGCTTTTGCATCCATACCATGATACATAATGAACACTCATGAAATTCCAAAAGCACTTAGATTCAGCAGCTCTTTCCATCTAAATATTAAGGTTACATAGCAATGTCATCACGTAATTTCACTTTATTGTCTATCATCTATTTAATTTATATAGCAGAGCCTGAATCTCTATTTTTCTTTACAAAGGCAAACACTTTTTTCCTAGAATATTCTTCCTGACCTCCAGGAAATTTTGCCAGAGGGCTGTAGTCATCCCAAGTCTCTGGCACTTCTGTTGGTAGCTGTGCTCCAAATATCTTGGTTATTCCAGGGTGCCTTAAATTGCACCACACATGTTTTAGGAATCTAATTAGCTTCCCTTACCACTTAACATCAATTTTTTTGATGAGCTGGTAGTACCTAGTAAATTCCTGTACAGGACCTGCTAGGAATGAGTGCAAATTAAGACTGTACAGAGTATCACAATTTTATTATAAGTACACTTTTTTTTTGTTTTTTCTTCCCTTGGTAAGAGATGAGAAGGAGAATCTCAAAATGAGGATGTAAGATTTTTCTTGTCTTATTCAATGAAAAGAACATGATCAGGCTTTGCTAGCTAGTGAAAAAAAAAAGATTAAAAACATCCTCATTGAGTTCATTACTTAAGATTATAGCTGAAGGTGACGTAAAATACCTGTACCAGTTCTCTGCCAAGAAGTTTTTATCAAGCTGTCTATTGCCTATACAGCTTAATACCTTCATTTGTGTGCAGTCACCTTCTCCTAGTGATTAATTTTTAAGAGGGCACTCACTCTGTGGTTGCTAAGGGTTATGATATGATTTTTTAAAAGAAAAAATACACTACAAATTTCAAGTAGGGTATTTATTGCTGCACTAAAGCTCAAATAAGAAAGAATATTTTACCAGTGTTACCTTCAGATATTTCTTTTCTCAAAATAAAGCATTAGTTTCTCTACACAGGGATTCCTGGAAGAGCCCAACCCTGCAGAATGCAGTGGTTCACTCTGCTCCAGCAGGAGGGGGACATCCCTGTAGTTGTGCTCTGGCTATGCTGTAAATGCCCTTCTGGCATCAGCCCCAGCAGTGCTGCACTAGCTGAGTTCTCAGGACCTGCCCTCATGGAACAGCCTTGTAAAGCCCCTTAGGTTTGCAGGATTCCCCATTCTGTACATTCTCTTGGGACTGAACACATGATCTTTATGGACTCAGTAAAAAGGGCAAAGCCATGGACCTTCTCGTTCTGTATTCATAGGCCAGTGGTAAGCTTGAGCAGGGAGAAACCTCCCTTAACCACCCAACAGAATAACAAAAGCTTCTTTGAAAACACTGATCAGGCAACATTTTATTTTGCCTGTGCATCCAGCTATGTACATGTGTAAGTGTAAGATCACACTTGATCACACCCCTCACACTTGCGTTGAGAGCGACCTACAAGGATCATCAAGTCCAACTCTTAAGCGAATGGCCCATAACAGGATTGAATCCACAGTCGTGGTGTTATTAGCACCCTGCTCTAACCAACTGAGCTATCTATATGTAAATAGGTTCTGGTTACAGGAATCTATGTTAACTCTAAATGTGCAAAATTATTTTAAACTTTTACAGAGACATTTTTACCTTTGTGTTCTGAAAAGCAACCAATCTATGGCTCCTTACACCAATGAAAGGAAATTCATTATCTGTTGGAGGGGTAATAAACACTTATAACATTTTTTTGACAATGCCACTAATTATAAGCTGAGGTGGTACAAAGAATTTCTCCAGCACACATGTACAACTGTCCACAGTCCGGCGGGGCAGGGCTCAGCCAGACCGTCAGCTACCTCCAGAGGCACTGCAACACCTTTCTTATAAAAAAAATTTTTTATAAAAACCTTCAAAGATATGCTAGGAGGTTCAGATTCACTTTCTGTATCTTTCAGGCCTTACGTTATTGGCACCATCAGCTCTCTCTAAGAAAGACTGGAGGGCAATGAGAAATTTGTTTTTGACTTTGGATTCAGTAGTTTGAATTTATTTTATTGTTGTCTCTCTTCTTTGTGTAAAGATTCATGTATTAATTTAGATTGAGTTCTAGTTAAAAATCTACTAGTAAATAACATATTTATACTGATTAATTACCTCAAAGCATTCAGAATATTGCAATAATACATATATAAATTCTGTTACATTCAAAATAAAGATGTCAGCTTTGCCCATTTATAGTGAATGGTCGTGGATTCTTTTCAGGAGTATTGTAGTTATTTTGTACACAGAAAGAAATCTTTGAAGTCTCCAGCCCACAGCTGCTTGGAAGGAAATGGCATAGTTCCTGTGGGATAGGATGGAATCTGGAATGACAGAGCTTCTTTGTTCTTGAGTTCCAGTAGTTGTATTTCATGGCATTCAGTTAGGAGAGGATGGAGACAGAAGAGGTGGTAGAAGAGAGAAGAAGGGGTCTATGGCTTATTGTTTAGTAGAGTAACATTATCTAAGCGTTAGAGAAAATTTGTAAAGCTTCTCCTAAGTCAGTCACCAAGTTACCAACATCGCTGGATGTCTAACTTTCGTCCCACTGTATTTTACAACTTTGTCACAGTGTAACTGCTTAGTGACAACTTGATAACAGCAACATGTAAATATTTCTTAAATCTGCCTCTTTCTAGAACTAGCTTTTGATCTATCATGTCCACTTTGGTTCCTCCAAAGCACTTAGGACACTTCAAATTGCAAAGAATGTGTTGACAGACAGACACTGACTCACAGAGCTCTCCTGCAGCAGACTGAACATTGATCCAAACTCCCTCTTGGTCTGCCACTGAGAACTGGTGCTACCAGATAAATAAACGCTTTTCTATACATGAACCACAAACATCTATCTATCCAGATCCAGGCACAAATTGATACAGACTTCATGTAATATTGAAAAGAGAATTTAAAAAGCAGACATTAGTCCCACAGCAATATTTATAAATTTTCAACTCCTTCAGGTTTGGTGCAGCCTCACCCTGAGCCCTGTGTGCAGTTCTGGGACAGAAAAATGTGAAAGTCCTTCAATGGGTCCAGAGGAGGGCAACAAAGCTGGTGAACGGGCTGGAAAGGATGTCCTGTGAGGAGCAGCTTGGTGCTCTGGGTTTGTCTGGTCTGGAGAAAAGGAGGCTGAGGGACAATCTCCTTGGTCTGTACAACTTCCTCAGAAGGGGAGTTAGAGAGGGAGGTGCTGAGCTCTTTTCCCTGGCATCCAGGAACCGGACAGGTGGGAATGGTTCTGAGCTGTATCAGGGAAGGTTTAGACTGGATATCAGGGAGCATTTCTTTACTGAGAGAGTGGTCAAACACCAGAATAGGCTTCTTAGAGAGGGGGGCAATGCCCCTAGTTTGTCAGTCTTTAAAAGACATTTGGACAATGCCATTTAGAACATGCTTTAAATTTTTCTCATCCCTGAAATTTTCAGGCAGTTGGACTGGATGATTGTTGTAGGTCCCATTGCAACTGAAATAGTCTGTTTTTTTTTTTAGGAAGAGAAAAGTAATGAATACAATGAATCACATTTTGGACATCAACAAAGATCTTACACTGACAAACAATAAATCCAAATGAGAAAAAATATGTACTCTAGGTACATGGAGTTGAGCCTGACAACTAGATAGACCAAGAATAACTTTTATTTTGAGGCAAGATACAGTAGGAATGCTAAACACAATAATTGCCTGTATTCCTCTAAGGGAGTATTTATGAATGTTTCTGCTTATGGCTATTGATTGAAAATAGATATGGAGGGTCAGATTGATCTCCTGTAACTTTATTTCCCTGCAGTTAGATGTCTGGTCTGTTAGTCATTTGCACTACTTCTATTTTCAGATTGTCAAAGACATAATGCAGGGCATCTGAATGCAACTCTCATGACCTGATGTGTACAAGTTCCTGAGTGGGTATATGAGGCAGAATTCTTACACAGATAATGTCTTCTCTTTGACTACAGGGAGCAGGTGAAGAGAATCTACTTAATCTCAAGTTTCATTTAAAATTAAGCTGAATCTCATTCTGAAACACTGCCCAGACAAATGAAATATTTTATGTATGAATCCTTACTCTTATGTATTCTTATGTATTCTTATGTATTCTTATGTATGAAATATCTTATTCGTCAGATCTCTTTCAGAGAGTTGTAAAAACAGAGTTTTTACAACAGAGTTGAGACGGCAGAAAATTCACTGATGTAATGACACCTTTGAAAGGACAAAAACATACCTTTTAAGTTTGGGTTCATTAAATAACTGGTGCAAAGTCTTTCTATTCTGAGGAAAAAAAAATCTAAAATAAAGCAAAGACTACGGATCAATTTCAGCTCCCAATTACATCACCCTATCATGGATAAAAGCAGGAGTTATTTTGGCTTCTCAGAGTTTGATGAGATCTGGAATTAGTCCATACATGATCAGAATTTGTACAAATTAAAATACTTGAGAATTGAGAGTTTTAGAAGCTTTTTAATATATATTTCTCAACTATCTTGATATATTTACACACGCTGCTTTCTTAAGGCAGCCGGTCATTTGATGATGTAATTTTTTTTTT
>VZRZ01007321.1:260273-275941 GCA_013398175.1 Climacteris rufus | reverse complement strand
TTTTTTTTTTTTTTTAGATATTATTGCAGCTGGAATGGAAATTGGGCTTTTCCCCCCATGCTCACACAGGAGTTTCATTTGTGCTGCAAATGAGTGAAGTTCAACTTGCTAAAAGTGATCTAAGTAACTAACATATCTCATTAACATATATCTCATTAATATATCTCATTCAGCTCATTAAACACAAGGTTAACACAGCTACAGTACTATTGCAGATGTTTGGCAACGGGAAATAAGACTTTTGATTCCAAGGTGACTGGTGGAACTTCACGATCATTAAATGAAACACTGAAATCAGGCAGTAGTGACATTGAAAATTTAGCAATGATTCCCTCTTGTAGCATCCTTGTGGGTTTCAGTGAGTCTGCTCACTCAGTCATCTAGTTTTTATCATGAATGGAGGGAATTAATTACCAGTTTGATTAAGTTTTTCAAATCGTAAGCCTGGGGGACTTTCAATCTCCTCATAAATAAAAGGAATCATAACTAGGAAATTGCACAATTTTAAAAAGGAAAATAATAATTTGGAAGTTGTGGTTCAGCTTTGGAAATAAAGTCATTTAATCCATTTCTTCACCATTGCTGGCTGATGATAATTCATGCCAATTCTTTGCATTTGAATAAGGAATGCATGGATTGAGGTTCCAGAAAATGTAACTTAGCAAGATATATGATTTAAAGTCAGCAATTGTCATGGTAAGGTTAACTGAATTATATCTGTTTCATCACCACTGGCTATGACTTTCAATTTCAGTTTAAATTAGTAGGGAGCACTAGATGTCTGGTACTGAGAAAAAAATCCATATTAAAAAAAAAGTGACTCTTAGGGTTCATATACTTAAGACGAAGTAACAACAACAATGATAAAAATAAATAATAATAAAATCAGCAACCTAAATAATAAATCATTATTGTAAAAACTACCTTTTTAAATGTGATGCACTATCAACAGCTCATCTCTGAACATGGTCCTGGGAATTTTCTTGGATAAAGTTTGTTCTCATTTACTTATGTTCTTTGTTAAAGTGAATCACATTAAAAACCACATGGATCTCTGACATCAGCAGTTTGAACTGCAATGGGAACAGTATTTGAATCTTTTGGAGCAGCTAAACATCAATAATCTTGCTCTGCAAGGAAAAGGAACTAACAGGAAAGAGGCCCATCATCTGAGCAAAATGCCCTCATTCTCTACCCTGTAGCCAGTAAGAAGTTAATTGTTCATCCCATTAAAATCAGTGGGAATGAGAGAGGACAAAACTCCATTTTAAAATGATTTGTGACAATATCTTAAAGGATAATTTCATATATATATATATATGTATATATATATATATATATATGTATGTAGGCATGTATGTAGGTATGTATGTATTTTTATAGGCCAATCTAGGCAATAAGCCACAGTTTTTAAAACTTCATCATAGCATTTAATACACAGTAATCAATCAGCAATATACAACATAAGCAAGTAGACCTGGCCAGATGAGATATTACAATATCACATCCAGCAGAAGACTAAAACTCCAGAAGTTTTTAAATTGCCTTAACACTGTGTAATTCAGTGTTGACATAACTTTGAGAATGTAGATACTGCTCTGTAAATGTTTAGTCTCTTGCATAACAAACATATTTGCACAAACAGAGCTTCCATTTAGGGATTCTCAAAACAAGCAATTGTTTTTTATGGCAGGACTTACAGTGTCTCTAAAACTAAGTTCAGCTCAGTACCAGAAGATCCCATGGATCCCTGCACCACTGAAGCCAAATTTGTCCTTTCCTCTAAAGCAGTCCTTAAACTGGGGAAACATTCTACAGTAGAGGTGATTTTTTTTTTTTTTGACAAATCTTTCATGCTCCAGAAAAGCAGTCAGGAAAAAAAATATCTGGGAATTCAGGAAGAATTGTATTACCACTATGCTCCCAGCCCTAAATTGGGAACAGCTACAGATTCAAATTTAATGTTCCTGAAACAGAACATTCTGCTTTTTTTGTTAGATTTATTAGGTGTTATTCAGGGGAAAAAAGGTGATCAAACAATGTCTTTTTCCCCTCCTGTAACTCAATCTAATGATTAAGGTAAATAATTTCCCAATTTCAAATTATTTACTAAAAGCTGAAAATCCTTCAATAATTTAATCTTTCTAACATTATTTCTTTGACCTCAGCAAAAAAATCCAACAGTTCATCCTTCCTATTTCATAAGTATCTTAATAAGTACTGCAGTTAAGCTAGATATAAATTATGGATTTACAACATGATGCTGAATAGCTGGATGGATTTTTTGATACTGTGCTGGTTTTGAGTGGGATAAAGTTAATTTTTTTTCATATGGGCTTGTATGGCCTTATGTTTGGGATCTGTGAAGAAAACAGTGATGCTATCACAGGGATGTTTTATTTATTCATTCCTGAGCTGTGCTTACACAGGGTCAAGATCTTTTCTGCTCCTCAAACTGTTCCACTAACGAGGAGGCTGGAAGTGTGCAAAAAAATTGGGAGGAAAAAAATCTTATTTAATTTTAAGTAAACATGGTCAAAAGATAGATATTAAATCATAATTTTATTTTTTCATAGATGTGTAGCTTAGAAGAATTACTCCTCAAGGTTAACCACTTTTACAGCTTCAGGTAAAGCAACTGTCCTGAGAGAGTTAACTGAATATGTTTATTTAAAATGGAGCAGTCTTTTAAAAGAGTAAAGATCACTTTCATTATGCCTATGAATACCAGATGCCATTTAATTTTTCATTAAAATTCGTGAAGACATTTGAGTCTAAATACTCAGGTTAGATACTACTATTTCCCTCTATTCTATGCTGTGAATACTATCTGCAGATTATCTCTCTATTGAGGAGTTATACCATCTGAGTGCTAGTTGGTGATATAAATGAAACATTTTATGGAAGTTTATCACTGATATATATTTAGATAAGAAAGGAAATAAATTTAAACTTTCCTCAGAGGAAAAAAAGTGGAAATAATTCTTGCCACCTGACTATCAAAAGTACTAAAAAAGTCCTAGAAACCTACACAAATGATAATATAGTCTTGATTAATTACCCAGTAGTTCTATTTTGTAGTAATGGATTATACAGCATTGTTCTGGAGTTAGCAAAATAAGAGATTTTCCTAACTCCATCATGGGAATATTTTATGGTAAATGTAGCATTTGCAGCTCCTCTTGTATTTTGTAACATTCCAAGTGAATGTCAGTGATTTGCCAATCAAATCCTTGCTGAAATACTTGGAAAAGCAAAAACTCTAATGGCAATGCCCTTCACCACTTCATGCAGAAATGTCAGCTTAGCAGACAAGAGATCTTGTAGTCATTATCCCACACATCATTCAAGAAAAAAAAAAATAAAAAGAATGGATAAGGCAAAGTATTTCAATGCCATTGCCTGTATTTATGTTTGTTGGCTTTGTCATTCTGTCATACTTTGAGCTTTTATGGCACACTTGTCCTCCACACAGTGCTTTATAGGTGAGGTGAATAACATTATTCCATTGTTGCAGTAAGAGGAGGGAGAGGACAGAGAAGTGATTTGCTTGAGGCTATTTCTCACATCACAGGAAGTGAGGGCAACTGTCCCTATTTTTTCCAAACGCTAACCCTTAGCCAGTCTTTCCCACTGTAAAACATGACTCACTCCATCATTCAATTGATCCTTCTGAACTCAAATGTAAGACTCCTATGGCCTACAGGAAAAACAATAAACCACAAAACTCAAACAAACAAAAAACTCCATCAAAACCAACCAACCAAGCAATCAAAAAAACAAAAACACAAGCAAACCTCCAGATTTTTTATATCTTTCTGAAGTTGCTACCCGGCTCCATATTTGGATTTTCTTTGCTTTTTCTTCTTTTTGAAGTTTATGAGATTTTTAGAAAGAAATAACTCTTTTTCACAATGCTTTACTAGGAAAAAAAAAGCTAACTATACCTTAATTTTAAAACAAAGAAGAATTCTGGTAGAATTCTGTTGATTTGCTTATGATCTAGCAAGAAACCTTAGTAAGACTGAAAACTGAAGTAGAGCTCACCAGTTCTAACCACTGAAACATATTTTTTAAATAGATTTTACTTGAGTTAGCAGAGCTCTTCATTTGTTTTTTAAACAGAAGTTTGGAATTTGCATGCTGGGTCAAAGAGTACTGGATTTTTAAATTATTATTTTCATTATTTACTTTTAAAATTCCTGAAAGACATCCAGAAACTGTCAGAAATCTTGGGACAACACTTTGAAATTACTGACTTCATTTCATGATATTCTTGAACCATGACCTTCCCCAAAGTAAAAACATTCTTGCCCTGTGTTGCAGACTGCCTTAGATGATGCTGAAAATATTCAACTGATAGATTGCACTTGCACTGGTAAATAAAAATGCTATTCTTGGTAGTGCCCAAAGTTCTGTCAAATACTGATGGTTCCCAATTACAGTTAGGGAGGCTCAGGTTTGATATCAGGAAAAGTTTTTCTCCTGGAAGTGTTGTGCAGTCCTGGAGCAAGTTTCCCAGAGTCTACAGAGTCTTAGTCCTTGTAAGGTTTTCAGGATTTGGCTAGGCAGAGCCATAGATGACCTGATCTACTGTTGGCAATACTTCTGCCTCAAGTGGAAGGCTGAGCTATATGACCTCTATTTCTATGATTCCTTGAAGAGCAAATAAAATAATTTATATAAATAAAATATAAATAAAATAAAATTATTTTATAGCTACTTGTATTTGATTTCCTTTAAAATGTCTGCATGTATTTGTTCTATAATTGGGCAATAATTGGGCACTTGCAGTTCAGAGTCCCACAATATATGCCAAATTAGTGTTCCACAAATAAATGAGTAATCAATTCAGCATACTCAAGAGAACAATGAGGAATTTAACTGTAAATAAGAACCTTAAATGCTCAAGAGTAACAGACTTAATTTATGGAATGAAGACATGCACTGCTAGTCAACACGGCCACACAGGCCACAGGATTTGCTTTCTGAGCACACTGGGGAAGCATATTTAGTAATTAGCTGAGAATAGACCTGTGCCATCTGAAGAATCACTAACGGACTGTGGGACACACAACCAAAGCCTTCCAATGGAGTAAGACTTGCAGAAGTGCAGGACCTAGTCCTGTGTGCAGCACTCAACCAGCAAGTCAGGGTTAGACCGAAGCTTTGCTTGTCCCAAAGGCACAAAAACATTCATCCATTTGTTTTAAGAGTTAACTGTGTTGTTTGATCCTTGCATATGTTGATACTGTAATTCTGGCAATGCAGAAATAGCATATAATTATATTAATTTTCATGTGGTTTTTTTGCAGTTTATCAGATCCCACTGATGGCCCAATTGTACCCATCCAGATTCTATCAGCAATGTCTCTAAATTAACTCAGTGTACAACCTGTTCCCATAAAACTTTATCAGGCAGGGTTTATTTATGGGAACATGGCTAAATAGTAATATTTAGTGGTCACTGGCATTGCAACTTTTCAAAATGTTCTTGAATCAGGTTTGACTGATATTGGCAAGCACCTGGTAAGCCACTCTTACTTAGCAGACATAAATAGCAGTTCGATTTAAAATCCTTAAGTCACACTGCATGACATTTAACAAAAAACAAACCCAAACACACCCCTTTGGTCCAGGCCAAATAATGATTTTGTGTATTGCAGTATTTAACATTCAGGTGCCTTGCTTGCAGTGAAATGAATTGCAGAGTTGCCTGCAGAATGAGAACTGAATTGCAGTTCAGCTCATCACACAGGGTGAACACTGACAATCTGAAAGTCCTATGAAAAAAAACAGGAAACACATACTAGTTGGAAGTGAACACTGGGAACAAATACATGTCTGCAGTACTGTCCATCCCCATACCTAGGTGGCTGAGGTATGCCCTAAGGTAAAAACAACCCCAAACCAGTTAGCAACATAATGACAAGTTAAATTCTCTATGGCAAAATAAATTGCCAGTTACTTCCTACTTGGTGAAAGTTTATGGCTTCAGCTGAATCGATAATTTTGGCATGAAACTCTCATTTAATTACATTATGCCATATTTTCAGCAGTAAAGATGTCAAAGAATTCAAATATGGGTTTTTTTGAAAACAAGTCACTGAAGTCTGAAACAGAGATGGAGGCTTTCATGCACAGAAACCCCTTGTTTGTGTTCTCTGACAGCCAACTGAGTCTCAGAGCCACATGAAATCAATTGACCTCTGTATTGTAATACATTTAACCCTGATGTTTCTGCTTCTATTTTGTGCTTAATATCAAACAGTCTCATTTATCTTTAACTACATAACAGGGAGAAAAAAAATATCTGTGCTGAGACTGAAGAGAGGTGCTGAAGGACAGAAACCTCCATGAGACTATGGATGTGGAGCTTCAGTCTGTCCATTGAGTTAAAGTAAAATATTAAAGAGGCTTTCCCAAGTTTCTCAAGCATCCCTTGAGTTTCCTGTGTCCTTGGGCTTTGTATCTTTTTGTGCTCATTATTGAACAAAGAGAAACTTTAATTCTTAACGAGCAGCTTTAGAAGTGATGCTCAGACACTCATCTTCCATGGTACATCTACAGAGATGAACATGCTTACCCAAATACTAAGTACTTTAACACTAGACAGTAATTGAATAATTAGGAGAATCTTGGAAATGTGGGTAGGAAATCAGAACTTCCTAGATTTTAACTGAGAAGCCTAAGCACTGGTCCTACACACTATACACACTATAAGGTTTGCATTTACTATATCTCTTCCTACCCTTGGTGATTTTAGGAAGATGTGTTTGAAGTTACCCTCCTATCAAGATGCAGAAGGTCTGAATTTCCCTCTTTCTCTCTCTGTCTCTGGAAATTTAGACTATTATGTAAACCAGCTATTCTTTTAGAATACCTTTTGTATTTTACTTTTGTAGACAACACCTATCATCTCTACGATCTCTATTTCTACCTCTGTAATATGTCTATGGCTACTTGCTGAGATATCAGTTAGGTCTGGTAAAGTCCAGTTATATGTTGCAAAACTGCTTTGCAAGGCTAAGGTCAGCTCTAGTAATGCTGAAAGGAGTTGTTTTTGTTTTTTTTTTTTTTAATTTACTTCTAAATTTAGGCAGATGCTCAGAAGAGATGTTTTAGAGTTCAGTTGTGGACTTGAGCTCCCTAAGCATTGCTGAAACTGCTTTTATCTTCTGAACCCAAATGCCCTAACAAGGTGGCTCAAGAAAGCCTGGGGAGAGAGTCCCTGTGTACACAGACAGAACTGTCAGGTCAGCCCAGGCAGTAAGCAGAGCACAGGGGCTCAGTGCTCAGTTGCTGTCTGGCCCACAGCAGGTCTGAATTCAGCAGCCTCTGAGTACCATTCAGTCTTCAACTCTGCACCATTTTGGTTTCTGAACAAACAAAGGTTTTTATTCTTTATAAAGGTAATGACAACTGCTGAGTCACCTGGCTGAACCTCTTTTTCTATATCTTTAGACAATACTTTATATGACACTTTATCAAATATTTATTGTGATAATGGAAAGCTAAAACTGAGCAGAAAAATTAACAGTGAGTTAATTGCACAGCTCTATCTGGGAATAATGAGAATTTTTTGCTATAAGCAGAGAGTTGTTCCCAGGGGGTCCAGTTCAGCGTTTTTTATTTACATTTGATAACTTTTTCTCATCCTGATGTTTGAATGTACTAGAGGACTTGCAGGACAAATTCAGGCAGAAAAGTCTTTCAAAAAGAACACACTGTTTGTGTTAAGGAGGAAAGGTTTTACTTTAACAAACTCATGAAGTAAACATGTAAGAAAACTTTATTAATGAGAACTATTTTTAAAATGCCTAATAGCATAGTAGAAGTGGCTTAATAAAACTGCTCACATAGATTTGACACTTATGGGGATTTTCTGTGGAGTGGTATATAAATAACTGTCTGAACCAAGATCATGAACCAAATACACTTGTATTTCTTTGCACCTGCAACTTAGCAATGCGAAAGAGCACATAAAAATAGATTATCTCTTTCGATTTATTAAGAAAAATAAATTAAATGCCAATTTCTTTCACAGACCTAGTGCTTAAATCCATACTAGGGAAAAAATCTAGCATATTGGTGCAGAAAATATATGTTCTCAGCATTCCTCACATTTTTATTTTAGAATGTGAGAAGTGCAAGCTTTTTGGTGTTGAACTGATATCTGGACATTCAGACTGTCTGGGTGCTGTTCAGCATCTTTTCATGGGGCTTGCTATCCACAAAGACCCCAGAGTGCTTTCTAAAATGTGAAGCTGATGCAACTTCCACCCCTTCACCAAGGGATCCATCTCAGCTTTGACAGCTGAACTTCAGCCTTCTCAGAGGGGTTCCAGGAGGTAACGGTACCACACTGGAGAAGATGGAAATTTGGGAAGGGAAAATCACCAAGGGCATCAAGGCAGCACTTGCAGTGCTAAAAGATCTCAAATGTTGCAGCACAGCACAGCAGGCCTTGGTGTGCTGAAGTAGCACCAGCACTAAAAACAGTCATGTGTCCTGTATGTCTGCAAGATAAACCTGCCAGAAAGAGATCATTAATTTTTTCATCCCTCTGAGACACGCTCTAATTTTCCCATGACATGAAGTGAGACCTGCATCAGGGTGCATCATTCAGCAAAGCACTTAAGTATATGCTTAAGTTCTCATCATACCAAAACTGCCTCTAAAGCCCCCATGTAATGTGCTGAATGGAAATGAACCATCCCAATATCTTAAAGGATTCCCTTTTAACCTTCTGTCCACAATAAAGTTTACCATGGAAGATGTTTATGCAGTTCCTAACTAGGCCAGCTATTTCTGGTTTTCAATCTGTGTGTTTGAATCTATATTTTCCTTTGGCTTTATACAAGATAGTCACAAATTTTAGTAGTGGACCTGCATTTTTTCGGTTAAACTATCATGTTTGTTGCAGTGACATGTCTTAGAATCTCATGACCCAGAACATGGTGTGCTTTATATTAAAGAATATGTAACTGTCCTAATTAAAAAATAAAAATTAAAAAAACCCTTAATATTAGTTTTCCTGCAGACATCACAAATAGTAGGGTATTATCAAATATGCTTTTCAAAATCTGAACTTCTCATAACTGAGATATACAGTGAATTATCTGAAGCCAAAATATGTCTCTGCACAACCTAAATAATAAAAAATTACAAGTATCTAATATATATTTCCTCAGCTGTCAAATTTTTATTATCTTTTACTTATTAGTTTACCCAAAATTTTGCATTATTTTTCATACAAATCTATTGACTATTTGAAATCACAATTACAATTTTTTAGCTGAGGAACTGGCTCATTTCAGCCACATATGACTTCAGTTTTTTGATTTCTTCATTCTCCTCAAATATTTAGCAAAACAGTAAATTGCAGAGTTGCAAACACATTCTTTATCTTTTGCTTTAGAATTTAAAGTAACATGCTATCAGGACTTGGGAACAGACAGTCTGTTAAGATTTGGTAATAGATTTCATATTCATGCAACTGCATGTTAAAGAGGGAGCAGTCACAAGGAATAACCATGGGAATCTCATGTGGTTTAACAAGACCGAGTGAAAGGTGCTGTGCTGGAGTTGGGGCAAGAAAGATGGAGACAGACTTTTCACAAGGATATGTAATGACAGGACAAGAGGGAATGGTTTAAAACTGAAAGAGAGCATGTTTATCTTAGATAATAGGAAAAAACTCTTAACTGTGAGGGTGATGAGGCACTGACACAGACTGCCCAGAGAAGCTGTGGATGCCCCATCCCTGGTTGTGTTCCAGGCCAGGTTGGATGGAGCTCTGAGCCACCTGGTCTCGTGGAAGATGTCCCTACCCATGGCAGAGGGGTTGGAACTGGATGATCTGTAAGTTCCCTTCCAGTCCAAACCATTCTGTGTTTCTATGATTCTATCAAGGCTCACAAAGAAGCAGAAGCAGAGCTCAAGCTCTAGAATTCATTTATTTGCTGATAGTCAAAGGAAATTGATAATAAAGGACATTTTTTCAGTACAGAGATACCAAATGGAATTGACAGCATGCTTAGAGGAGCCGTTCTTCAAGTATGCTGCATTTAGCATGGGATTCAATATTTGCTGCGGTGCCTCTGGGCGTGGCTTACGACCCGGCCAGGCCCTGCCGTGCCGAGAGCCATGGGGGCTGGTCCTGTGGCTCTCCTGTGGTAATAAAACCCTGTGGTAATAAAACCCTGTTGGCAATAAGCGGAAAAGAACCCTTTCTCGTCTCTTTACTTCCCTGCTTAAATTAAACTGCTGTGCGTGAACTAAGCTTAGATTCTGCGGGAGCTCTGATGCCTGGCTCGCCTCTGTTCGGAGACTGGAGGAATCCAAAGTCGCTTTCTTCAGGACACGAGACCGCTGCTAAAGGCTCCGAGTTACTCATGATTTCTACCTGTGGCAAATATTATAGAAGAATGTAAACAGCATGACATTGATGTGAGCAAAACTACAGTCCTTGAAGTTCTTCAATTATTTAGTGCTATAAATAGTTAAAATAAATATTTTCCAGACAACAGGATTTATTGCTATTCTAAATGACTATAACTTACTATGACCTTTATTCATTGCAGTCAACTTCAGCAGGATTTATATTGTTACTGAAGGAGATAGCTGAGTTCACAAGGCTTGTGAGTGCAGTTCCCTGTTTTTTGCAGTGATTTACTGTGGGGAGACAAGTGTGTGTCCAACTTATAGGAGATGGGAAGCTCAAGGATTTTTTGACTGGTGACAGTATAGGTCTTTTTGAACTCAAAAGGAGCATTAAGCAAAGTCAAGGTCAGATATTAAATTGTTATTGAATGTGAAAAGAACAATTTAACAAATTCACTGAATGAGGAGAAAGAATCATATAAGTGTAATTTAGTGTTGTCATTCACGTACCTATGATTTCATTACCATGTGTCAGCTTCTCCTGAAAAATCTCTATCATTAGGAAAGGCAGAACTTTTTTCAATTATATTTGAACTAACTTTCAAGTAAAAAGTGCTAGTGAAGACCAGTATGTTTGCCAGGAAAATGTTCCTGTTCCCTGAGAATGTTCTAGAAGCAAAGCATTTTTGCTGTTACCTGCATTTGTCCTGTTGCTGGCCAGTAGCCACTTTTCAAGTGTCTTTCAAAACACTTCCTAATCATGTCTAGCTGTGTGAGGAGATAAGGCAAAAACAACAACAAAGAAAACCCCCCAAAACTTAAAAAAAATTCTTTTGTCATTATTTAGTTTTCTGCTCCACAATTTTCCAAGAGATTAAAACTTACAAAATGGAAAAATGTTCACATCAAGACAAAGGAAAAATCATGACTCTTTGTATTAATGTTATGATACAGATCTCAAAAGCGAGGTAACAGTGAAGGGAAAAAAATAAGAAAAAGTTAATTTAAAAATAAAAGTTTCTTTTTGAAAAACCTTCATTTTTCATTGGGTTGTTGGAATTTGTTTCTGTGATTAGTTTTTGATTAATTCTTAGGAAAACCTTTTTCTTAATAACAACAACAAAAAGCAGTAGTGGATACCTTCTGCAAAATATTTTTCATCCTCTAAGAGGTCAAAAATTCATTATTTTAAATGCTACTGATACATCAGTCAACAATGCTAGAGAAAACACCTCCCCATAATTTTTAATGTTTAGTAGAACACTCTGGAGTGCTAAGAAATTTATCCTCACCTGATATCAGACATATGAAAGTCAGAATTAAAAGACAAGATATAGAACATTTTAGGTTGGGCTAAGTACAGGAAAAATAGTTTGCCATTTAAAATATAGGGAAATGAAGGACACTGGTTTGTCATTTGATATAACCTTTTTCATCTGTATTGCCAGTGTGAAGACCGAAACTGCTTATCCTGGGTTTAGCTGTGAAGATTGCAAATTTAAAGGGAAAAATGCACACAGATTGAATAGCATGGCTCTATAGCTCTTGTTTGGTTTGTTCCTTACTTCATGTTCAATGATTTATGTTTTTGTCTTATAGCAAGTGAAGGCTTACTAAAGGATGTCAAATTATATGAAATCCAAGAAAACTTGTGCTAAAACTTCCTAAAACTAGCACTACACATGTATGAACCTCATATTTAATCTACTCCAGTGAAACAACAGCTTGACAATATGGAAAATGTCCCCAAAATAGCCTATTATGGAAATTTTTAATCTATTAATTCAATGAAGTCATGAAATCTTGAACATCAGCATAAATTATAGTGATACACACCAGAACGCTTTGCCTTTTGAGGTCACATGCTGGTTGTTGAATTCACACATTTAAGAGTTTATCAGGAGTATGTTTGATATGTGCACTGTGATTCTACTAATTAAACAAACAAAAAAGAAAACTTTAAACCCCCCTGCAGATCTGTTAATTCCTTAATTACCCCTCTTTCTCAGTCCTGTGTGGGTAGCTGGGACCTGGGCTGTATTTGTGCTCACAGGAGATTTGGTCTCCCAGCTGTCAATGTGCTGGTTTTGTGAGGTTCTTGTGCTGAAAGATGAAGGGCTGGAGCTAAAACATAAAGGCTGGCTTTGGCTTCCTCCCCAGTTTTACACCAAGGTAATTCCCCTGGGTGTAGATCCCAGTCCCTGTGAACAAAGCCAGAGTTTCCAGGCTGTGATGAAAGCTTCCTGTGTGAATACCAGCAAGTTAAGTGGGAAATTCATCACATTGCAGGAATGCAGACAGTTAAACTTCTTCTGTGCAATTGAAGTGTGGTTTAATTCTTATTCTGAGTAATTTGGTTTTTATGTTTTCAATTTCCAATACTTTTTTGTATAATATAGGAATACAGGCTGGGATTTTGTTTTGTTTTGGATTTTGTTTTGGTGGATTTTTTGCCTTTTTTTTCTCTTTTCTTTAAATATGTATATTGTTTCTGATTGTGTCTTTTTTCCTTCAACTGTTTCCAGAATAGCTCCATCTTTTTCCATGCTTCTCTTTCCTATTCCTGTCAGAGTCATCAAAATACCATGTTTTTGTTACAGTCCAAATCACACAGGTGGAAGCACATTGAGCTTTTGTAAATCTACTGGTCCTTTGTAGAGTTTGACTCTTCATCTAACTCTAATGTTCATCCCTGAAGTCTAGAAAACAGAAGACTCAAAGTCAGTCCTGTTCTTTTTCCAATATATGGTCATTTATTTTTGTTATATAATTTGTTTTCTTACACTATGTGTTGGTCAGGATGTAGATAGCCAGTGCAATGTTGTTTCTAGGCAGACTTGTTTTACCTGAATTAAGGGGATAAATTTTCTGAAATGTAATTTTTTCTGGTAAAAAAATATCAAGCCCTTATTCTTTCCTCAAGAAATGTCTCCATAATTCAAATAAATGACTGGGAAGAAAAAATGCCATGCAACCCCTCACCATGTGGTCTTAGAAAAGAGTCCAGAAGAAATAACAGGACTGAGCTACATTTGCTTTGTGTCATTTTCCTCCAGAAGCCTCCTTTGCCCACCTTCAATGTGCCAGCTTTGCCATCTATATTCAGTTCAATATCCCTGTATTTTCCAGACCAGTTTTTTAGTTTGCAAACCCCTTGAGCCCAGGATGAGGTGACAGTCTGTGTTTGTAGTTCTGCTTTGAATTCTGTTGTGATTTTAGGACTATATTACCAATAGTCCCTGGGTAGCAGAGGGAGCACATGGGACCAAGGCAGTTGGCCTGATAGGATGTATTGTATGGAATAATCACCTTTAAGTGTAGAGGTTTATAACTATGCTCAAAGAACTATCATGAGTGTGGTGATAAAAAGTCAAAAATATGCTGTATCTACCTGATTTTCCTTATTTTCTGTCTTACTACCAGCAGTTATGACTTTTGAAAATATTGATTGGACACACAAGGTGGAAAAAAAAAGAGGATATGTGGTAAATGCTGTTGAAGTTAAAAGATTATATTTAAGGAGAACTAAGTTTTTCACCTTAGTATGGTGGGGGGGGGGGGGGCTAACAGCTTGGCATAAATAACCCATCCTGTTCTTCAGGCACCTTTCTGAGCTTTGTTAGGAAGACAAAGTATGAAACTGAATTATTTATGACACTTCATAGATATCCTTACAGAGTTGTTTGTTTTACTAAACTTTATTTTCAACCTTTGAAGAGAAATTGGGCTGGGGTGAGGGGAAAGCTTTTAGAATTTGGATGGCCCTGACTAATAGTGTTAAAAGATTACTTTCTTTTCCCTGTGAGACCAGAGGTCAGCAGCACAAAGCAAAAATACATTAAAACAGACCTCCAAGAGTGCCAAAAAATGCTTTTTCAAATAAACCCTATGAAAGCCTCTGATATTATACTCGTGAATTATTTTCTTAAAATATTACACATCACCTTGTACTCAGGTAATTAGCAGTGCTACCAGGCTTTCATGGAAAAGGACTGAATAGGAGAATTTTCTTCTGTCTCAAGTTAATGGAAGGCAATTAGTGCTCATTAAATTGTACTTGACCCTTTAGTTTCTATGGATTTGGTCTAGTGCAGATGTCTGAACACTAAATCTTTGGGATACTGAAAGCAGATGCTTGTTTACAAGGAGAACAGAAGATAAGAGGAAAAATTTAATGAGTTACAAATATTTTTGCCCAATCTTATTTTTGAAAAATCAGTTGGCAAACACCATGAGGTGAAGTATCTTAAATAATACTGTGCTGAAGATAATTAGTTTTACTAAAGACACAGGGTGTGAGATCATGTAATATATGTTTTTAATTATAATAATCACATTTTCCATAGATTTTTTCCTGAAAAGTTTGTTTGTCTTGATTATTATCCAAGGCAAAAACTTATTTGGCTTTAAAGTTCGTTTATCATCTTTCCTTAATGGTAGCAAGAAGATGAAAAATTGTTCTGGAAATATCAAAGTATGTTAAAAGGATTTTACATACTTTTAACTTCATGTGTTTAGTCCACTATGCAGTCAGGATGCCATTCCTGGATCCAAAATACAGCTTAGCAGAAAATAAAACAGCTTGAGTTTTGCATCAGTAGTGAGAAGGATGCAAATTGATCAGGCAATTACAATCCTTTAATCACTGAATGATTATTGCTATTTAACTACAAAGTACATGGCAGTTTTCATCCAGGTTCATGCATTCTTTGTCCATTACCTGAGACAGAGCAATGCCCAGAACTACAAATACACTGCCTTTATATGATTCACAGCCTTTTGACATATATTGAATTAACTAACATGTCAAAAAACGCTATCTAACATTGTGATTCAACAAAAAAATATGCATTCTCATGTTTTTAACAAAAAAAAAAGTTTTAAAAAATGGGCTTTATATGAACTGTTCATAACTTCCTGTTAATTTCAAATTTAAAAATATTCAGAAAATAAATATTGAACAAAGATTTTAAAAACAGTTTTATTTTTTCTAATTTTAAAAGGTGATTTTGTTCTCTCTTGAGAGTTTTTTTTTTTTTTTAGTAAGCAGAAGGGTGGTAATTCAGCTGAAATTAAATTAATGTTTTGTATGTAATGGTTAAAATTGTCTGAAAATGAGTTTATCAAGTCAACCTTTTCCTATTGGTTAATTATTAGGCAAGTATATTTTATTTAGTTTAGGCAAGTATAATTTCTTTTCTTTTCTTTTCTTTTCTTTTCTTTTCTTTTCTTTTCTTTTCTTTTCTTTTCTTTTCTTTTCTTTTCTTTTCTTTTCTTTTCTT
>VZRZ01007321.1:249674-260123 GCA_013398175.1 Climacteris rufus | reverse complement strand
TTCCCTTCCCTTCCCTTCCCATTTGACCCTGGCAAAATTCTATTTACTGACTACTCTGAACTCTTCCTACAGAATCGTTTTATTCTATCTTTTTAAACTGTATTTAATTTAGAGCAACATATCTATCTTAAAATGCCATAAAAATCCTACAATGGTTAACATAGATTCTGACCTCAGCAGTCAGTCTTTGGATCGAAAGGAATAAACCTCATCTGCATGAGGCAAACAACTCTCTCTGTCAGAACAAAGGCATAAATCTCAGTGGAAGACCTCCCCCGTGAAAGGTATCAAAGAGTCCCACTCTATCAGCTTTCCTTAGAGCACACAGTAATTTATCTCAGCTCTGCAATGTCAGGAGAGGAAATAATAGCAGGAAGCGGAGGCTCACAGCTCTGTACATAGAGTGTCTCCTGAAAGCCTGTTTACCCAAGGTGAACTTCTGGCCTTGATGAAAGTGATGGCAGAATTCCCATCAACCTTACCTGCTCTTGGGAAGGGTTTGAAAAATGTTCACTTGTTGAACATCATGGAGCTGCAGGTATCCCAGGACAGGTTCAGTACCAGCACTTTCATTAGACCTGGAACTTGTTTCAGCCCTGAAATTGCTGCACTTCATTATGATTAAATGAGGGCTGCTTCCCTATCATTGATTCAATTTAATGGCATTTAAGCAAGTGTAACTTGCTCTTCTATACGAAAAAGGTGGAAGGCACATTAGAATAAGATACCTTTCTACTGATTTTGCATCTACCTTTTGTTTGTGTATCAAGACAGTCAGGGAGTAAAACTGAAATTCATTTTTTTTGTTAATAAATAGTATCTTTTAACAAGACATTTATACCAACAGTAAAACTATGTTGGCCAGGCTTGAATAAAAAAAGCAGGATTTGGGAACATAACTAGCTAGTTGTTAAACTTGGATGTAGGCTAGATTGCAAGCTGGCTGTAATGTATTTGCAAAGAACTCCTTTAGATGTTTGAATAATGTCACTGACACCTTTTCAAGGCACAGTCAGACCTTTTCCCTCCCAGTGACTGCGTGGAAAACATGCTTCACAAATGGTGGGAATTTTTGAGGTCTACAGAAATTGTGTATTCAATGGTCTGAATTCTCTGCAGAGTGTTCTGTCTGTCCATGGTCACACTGTGCTGTGTGTAAATTTCTGCCTTCCCAGAGGAGTAGGGACCAAGAGAAAAGCTAAAAGTCAGTGAAAGTTCAGTACCAATGGAAAAAATTTATCACAGTGCAGACAGCCTGTGACACCCACTTAGTCCTCAAAACAAAACTCCAGTGGCGCATATAGTTGCAGTCAGATGACTTTTGTAATTACATGAGACTTAATGTCACAGAGACAAAAACGCAAAATAAAAAGTTTTAGCAAAATAAACAGAAGATCCATAACTGCTACAGACAGGAAAAGAAAGAATCTTAGAAGCCCTGTGAGCTATTCAGGCATCCCCTTGGGTCTAGCTGATGGATCTTAAAAATTGAAAATTATATGAATGAAATAGCTTTTGCACTTAATTGAAGCATCTTATTGGGTGGAATCCTGGCATGACTCAGATTATTAGAAATTATTTTGTGAGTGGTTGTTTCAGGAATCTTTTAACTAAGATCTTTATCCCATAACTAATATGTGAAGGTAATCACAGCATCTGTTTTGTCAAACATGCCTTTTAAATTGTTTGTCTCAAGAAACATTTTAATTGAAAGAGAATAAGAATCAAATATGCAAAGTTTGAAACAAAGATCAACTTTTAAGTAAAAAGTTTTGCAGTACCCAGCTCATAGCTCTGAAATAGTGACCCAAAGATGGACAAGTTACAATTTTTCAATAGTGACCAGTTAAGAGCAGTGGTGACATGGTGACCTTGGTCTTAGATAAAAATGATCATTTGTCACTTTGAAATCCTAGAAATATAATTCTGCCAAACAGTTAATTTCCAAGAACACTGATATATTCTCATATGTTTACCTGTCAAAGCTAAAAGTTAAAAGCTAGAACTAGAAATTAGAAGGAGATATCTGAACACCTTAACTAAGACATCAGGAAGAAAGTCAACAGTTCCGAAATATTTTATATCGAGTTACTGCATGAATGATTAATTGCTTTAGTTTTCTATCTGCAAAATGAAAATTGCTAAAAAGATACTAATGTGTGTTTACCCATCCTCAACTCTACTATTTGTCATAGATAATTTATGGAGCCATTGAGATTGAACAAATCTGCAATAAATACTGATTTAACAGATAAAAACTGGATTTTTTATTTTTGCCTAATACAAGACAGCTAGTTAAATGTCAGGATTCCCTAAGGTATGTCTTGCTTCATTCATTAGTATCATGACATATTGGTACCTTACTATGGAGTTATTATATATTGTTGGTGCAAATATAACTACTGTTTTATAAAGAAAAAGCCAATATAACTCCATATCATAAAAACTAGTTCAGCTTTTCCATTTATTTGTCTCAATTTTTGTTTATCATCCAGTTGTCAAAAAGACCAATATCTACATACAAAAACAACAACAACAGGATGCTATGATTCGCATTGGAGAAGAAGTAAATCATAAACCTGATTAATGGTATGACCTCGTTTTCACCTTGAGTGTCAAACTGACACTTATTTCCCATTCATTCTGTTGAAAGTCAAAAGCAAAATACAGAAGATACATCAAAGAAGACCTATTAAAGACATATAAAATAGCTTTTTGGAGCTGTGTATCATGCCAAAACACTGAACTGCATTATGTCTAGGAAAGGGGAAATACATATTTTTTATTACAGAAAAATTACCCTAGAAAAAATATGGAAGAAGGTAGGTTCCAGTCAGGATGATTTTTCTCATCTCATTTTTGCATATATGTAGCTTTTTATATGAATGTGGATACACAGGTATAATTAATACAAGTACTTCTGTACTTTCTTAAAAAAACATATATATACCTTATGAAAAGTTAAGTTAATGTATATTTTAAGGGACTGAACTTGTGAAAATTTCACTAAAAATACAGGTTTATTGTTATCACTTAAAAATTACAATAGTTTGTTTTTAGAATACAGAATCCCTGTTCCAAGAAACATGCAGTCAAACAGAGCAATGTGCAAAAGAAAATAATTTTGGACAACATGGCTGCTGTGAATCAGAAATTTTTTTTCAGAAAAAGAAAAAAAAAGGATGGTATCAATATGGCAGATAGATAAGGTTCACCCTCACTATGCTAGTTGTCTCCACACTCATTTTTCCCTTAGGCTACTGAAGGAAGATGTAGAAGCAGAAATTCCTGGAATATCTAAAAGTCTCATGACCAGTCCAAATGACTTTTGCTAGTATTTGCTCACAAATCATTGAAGAAATTCTCTAGGTATGTTTGTAAGACAACACAAAACAAGACAATATCAGATCAGGTTTTTGTTACAGTATATATTTATAATAGGAATTAGTCGCTTAAAATTCAGTGTTTTCTCAGTGTGTTCTAGATAGTTCAAACAAATGTTTTTTTCATAAAATATAAAATCAATTTATAATTGTATGAGTGACTATTCAGGGAATGAACATGCATGTTTTATTTCAAGGAACATAGAATTATATTATGACTAAGATTTTCATGTTACTGGCTGGGTGACAGAGAAATTTGTGTTGCCAAAGAGAACAGGTTTGACAGGTAAACTAAATTTTTGACCCATACCTTTAAAGGTTAAAAAAAAAAAAGTGCTGAGTGATTCTAGGTTTGTTCTCAGAATGATGACTATCTGGTAACAGCTAGTGATTAATCAATACCATATGATGAAATCAAGGTCATGGTGAGTTATTTGTAAGCATTAATTCACTTCTTACCATTATGAGTGTAGCTATTTAGCTTTTTCTAAAAATATTAGCCTTACCTGACTGTCTTTAGAACTTCCTATAGCTATCCCTTGAGATATACATTAGTTGAAAATTTATCTGTATATCAAGGAAGAAATTCTACAGTAAGAAGAAACATGGTCATTTTTTTACCCATCCCATCATGAGAAAGGAGAAGAAAAATATTAAAGAAAAAATGTAAGAAAATCTTCCCAAACAAGCTATCAGCATGTAAAGCCCTTTGATTGCATGTTACATACAGCCTCTAAGGCACTATATGAATGGACAGTTTCAGGTACTATAGAGACACTTAATGTCCTCTAATTTCACTTCTTTTGCTACTTCACGAAATAAATAAAAGTTAATTATCCCCCTAAATGGGTGAAATTTGCCTTTTTTGCAAAATAACTACACTTTTCATTGACCACAGGAATGTGTATTGTCTAGGAAAAGCATCTGCTGTGGAGTAATGGATGCACCCAGAGATTAGTGCACCAAAATACTAGACAGGTGTTTTGTTTATACCTTTTTTTTTTTAATTTATGAAGCCATATGCTTCTTAAAGTCTGAGTTAATAATTTGAAAGCAATGAAGAGTAGAACAGTTGCAACCATGCTTTCAAGGCTTTTTCTTAGAAACTGTTAATCATATTGCTCATTACTTGAAGTAAATTCTCATAAATTCTGAACATTTTCTGTGCCCAATACAAAGGAACCATTTTTTCTCTGTGAAACTAAACTAACACTGATTCAATTCATGTTAGAAAGCAAAGACTATAAAACTAAGTAATTGGATGAAAAGTCGGGGGGTGATGAGTGACGAATCCCTCCTTGCATCAGTGTCCATTTTGTGGTTTGGAAATTCTTTGCTCTTTCAATATTGTGATTTTATTGCAATATTCAATTGGTAATGAGGTTTTTGAAAATTGCTTCATACACTGACTTTAAACATAAAACGTGCTTAGCATAAGTTATCTACTCAGTGCTATCTTTGAGTGATTTTTGGATACCTGAATTTTTACAAACTGCAGCTTCAGCATCCGGGAGTATGAGCTCTAAATGGAATTAGCTCCTTCACAAATTCCTTTTGCATACCTTCATGAGAAAAACCTATCTAACTAATGTTAGTTGGCACAAAAGGCTTCTGACAAAACTTGGATTATTTCACAGATACTTCAACAAATCACTTTTATTCATTTTATTTTTGCTTATCTTTGCTGTGATTATTTTATTGTTCCCTTCACTATTTCTGAAAATAGTGTACCATAAAAAAGTACATCTTTTTATTTTTAGATAAAATGCAATTGAAGAAGAGCATTTATCAGAAACAGAGAGGTTGTGCTGTTTCTTGGCATAGGACAAAATTTTATTAACACGGAAATGAAATAATCTGCATGCTTCAGTGTTAAAATTGTTTGTTGCCTCCCTGTTTTTTCATTCTTGGGTTTCTTATTTGGATTTGGGATTTTGTTTATTTTCTTTGTTTGTTTTTTCTGCCCTGCTTGGAGATTTATTTTGTCTGCTAGACATCATATTTTATCTCTATCACAGAATCTCTGGATTTTTCATAGGTGTAGACTATAGATATTATACAGAGTATTTATTCACTTGAATGAAAACATAACAATTGACTCAATCAGAGAGATTGCAGTGTTTTTGTACTACTCTTGCAACAGTGGATGTAGTATTGCTTTTTCTCTCTGAGATGGAGAGATGGACAAATTGTTGAGTAGGGAAAGTTGATCATTGCAAACTTAATCAGACTGTGATGCACTAATGCTCACATGAGTTATATACAAGCACAGTAACTGTTCTCTGTCTTACACTCTCTCTCTTGTATTTCCAAGGACTATTTTCCAATACAAAGCAAATAATCATGTCACTGGTTTATCTGATATGATTTTTTCTTTGCAAATCAACTTCATTACTTATCAATTTCTTCTAGGTGTCTTTTAATGTATTGTTTATTTTTTACATTTTTTCAAGATAAGAAGTTATAGTAAACTATCGCTAACTGCCTTGCTTATACTTTTAAAATTAGGCACTAAATTCACTATTTTCTAGTATTCTGAAACCAGATTTGTTGTCTAAGAATCTCATAAACAACCATTAAAATCCCAGAGATCCACTTATTTTGTTTTATTAGTGCTTATACAGTTTAACAAGGGAGGGAATTAAACCACAGTTGTCAGAGCACACTTAGCAAGGCCTGTGCTGGGATTTTACAAGAAAAGATGTAAATAGCTGAGGCAACACCCAAGAAAGAAGAGAAGTATCCTGTTTACTTTTTTATTCCCTTAATTCTTTAACATAATAAATCTAAAGAAAAGCAGTAAAACCTTCTATTTGTCCATGAAGCCTTTAAATATTCTAAGCTTGTCATTTTAAAGACAGTTTTCAGGCTGACATCACAGTGGAAGGTAAAAGTATACCTTTTGTATAGGAAAAGTGGTATAAAGAAGGCTCTGTCTTTCCAGAACTTCATAATGAATGTCTGTATTTCAAGAATTTCATAAGGTTATTTTACATAATTAAATTATTTCATCATAAATTATATTAGATCTGTTATTTTAAAAGATACATATTTAGAACAGACGCATTAATGAGAACAAAATAGGAGCAAGGAAGCACATTACTAGTCATAAATTTTATTAGCCACTGCATTCTGTTTCTGGGCTACTATAGAACATTACCTATTCCAATAGTGCATATAATGAAAAAAACTTTGATGTGTGGCTTATGCTTGTCCTTAGCCCATTTCATTTTAAGACTGTAAGCTTTCTATGGTGCCTTATGCTTGGCCAGGATTTCAGGTTGTTTAAATCAGTAAGAAATAATAGAAGTTATCTGAACTGTTTGCTCATTTTAGTATTCTATTTGGAACAGAATAGGCTGTCATTATTTCCTGTCTATATTTAAGGACAGATATTTGACTGTTCAGCTTTATCAAGCAACTACACACAGACCTGACAGGTGCACATCTTCCATTAAAATTCCACTGGGCATTGAAATTGGGATTTTCCAGACACCAAAGCAAGCTCAGTAGAATTCACAGTGTAATGAAATTAAGTGACCTTTGTATTTGCATTGTCGACATGGGGTGCACCTGGGACTTATATGGTTGAGCAGACACTGCTGTGGAACCACTTTTGCTGTTACAGCATTGGGTCTGAAGCAGCTATAAGGACTATAAGGAAGGTAAAGCTTCTTCCTAACCTCAGAGAAAACTGCAAGATGATGTCTGTTCCTTCCTCAAACTCTGCTGAAATTCCTGTTGCAAGCTGAGTCTTCTGTGTCCTCTTCTAATCGCTTAATAGAAAAATAAAATCATAGGGTGGTTCGTGTTGGAAGGGACCTTAAAGACCATCCAGTTCCAACTCCCTGCCATGGGGAGGGACACCTTTCCCTAGACCAGGTTGCTCAAAGCCCCTTCCAACCTGGCCTTGAACACTGCCAGGGATGGGGAATCCACTGCTTCTCTGTTGAACCTGTGGCAGTGCCACACCAACCTCACAGTCAAGAATTTCTTTCTGCAACCTAACCTGCCCTCCTTCAGTTTAAAGCAATTATCCCTTGTGCTATCACTGCATGTAAAATGTCCCTCTCTGTCTTTCTTGTATGTTCCCTTCAGGTACTGAAAGGACTCCCTCAGGTACTGAAATAATTAAATAATTGGAGTATGTTAATTTTTTCATTCTGAAGCCTTTTGGAACCTCTAAAGTATTTTTTTCTTTTTGTTAGTGCTGTGGATCAAATGCCATCAGGTCTAGATTTGACAAGAGTCTGTGCCATTCAGTGTGGCAATACGTAATTGCAGTATGGCCAGAAACAGACAGGAAAAATGCACCATTCTGCAAAGTAATAACAGCCAAATAATCTGAGGATTGACTTTATAGGAATTATAAGAATAGAATTTAGAAAAAAGGAGCAATTTTGACAATTATTAATTAAGTTACTTCTCTCTAAACTTAGAGTCTCTATGGACTGGTCTAATCCTTACCTTGCTCCATAGAAAATTCTTCAGATTTGAATTTATTCTGTGGTTTGTTTCACTGTGTTTACAGTGGTCTATATGGAGAAAAAACTTCTCTTTGAATAACAGAAGATAGTGAAAGGTCGTAGAGCAAGGAACCTGAAAAAGGACTCTTGCCTAAAAGCCGAAGTATGACTTAGCTTAAAGAAATATTTCTTGCATTTTGTTGTATCTATTAGCATTAAAAACCCTCACATGAATTTATTATTCAGTGCCAAGAAAGTTGAATAATATTTGAAGTCCTCGATTCTGCTAGTATCCCACTGGGCCAATCACAACACAAATGCATGGAAGAAGACTGTCTTTGCCCTCATATATCCGATTTCACCACATGAGAGGACACAGGCTTAATTCACATTAAACATTAATTTATATTTATGCAGTTGTGGATGAATCAATCCACCAAAGTCTCAATGCCAAGAAATATTACTTCTTCTGGATTAATGTTTGCTACATTTTATACTTCTCCACTATGAAATGGCATGGTGCAAAAGGAGTGAAGCTCTAGAGGTTGCAGCTCTGAGGACCTGTCACCTACACTGCATGCATTCCAGTGATTTTTCTTAAAGTCAGTTTTAATGCACACTGAGACCCCAGTAGGTTTCAGTGTACTGTGGGTATGCTCCCCCCCTAATAACACCACTCTGTAAGGAATCCAGTTTGTGAACAGCTATGAGAGGAAAACCATAGAACGAGGCTGGATGCTGATTTGCTTCAGAGTTTTAATCTTGATCTTATCAAAAACACTAACATAGACAGTCCCTTCTTAGCAACACTAGGAAAATCAACTGAAAATGTGTCTATTTGACACCATAGTCTCTATGAAATCCTGTCAGGTATCAACCATTTATTCTTCGTGCGCTAAATCCATTCTCCATTTTCCTCTTGTTTGATGTCAAGTTTATAACTAGGTCATGCTGCTTAGCACTTTCAAAAAACTGCAAAACACCTACATGTGTTGAGCCTTTTTTTAATACTCTCCAAAATTATGGCAATTATCAAAATTAAACATCAAAAACTAGAGATTCCCAAGCAGTCTCAGTTAGAATGTCTGCATATAATGTGTATTGTATTGTACTGTAATTAGAAAATAGTTTATATGTAGCAGATGTCTCATATGTTATTAATGTCCTGGAAAAAACTGTAAGCATTACAAATTTAATAACACCTTTTTTCTACCTATTTCTTTATTCCTCTAAAGCAAAACAAAAGCTCATTTTCCCCTTTTGGTAACCTGAGCAGTTTCACCATTTTTATCTAAGTAAAAGTTGCAACTATTAGAAGGTTTTTTTTCTTCTTCTTTTCCTTCTTTATGGACTTCAGTTCTTTCCCTATTCGTTTTTTAGACACTGCACTCTGTATATCTTCTGGATTGTTCACTGTCTTCAGCTTGTCTTAATTTATTCTGACCACCTTTTATCGTCTTTTTAATGTAGCTAAATATCTAATTTTCATTTTTATTTCCATTTCCCAGCATGTTTGTATTTTATATACACTCTCTTCATTTTGAAAGCTTTGACATTTTTTCCTCTCTTAATGAACTTCCCTTGAAAAATCCCACTTTTCCATGTCCATTCTTTCCCTTTCATTGAATTTTACTTGTAATACTCATTAGCTTTTAAAGTTCTTTGAAGAGAGTTCTTTGTATGAGCTTATCTTTTGTATTTCCACAGTCTTTCAAATAGAAGCTGGACTAAAACTCTTTGTCAGTTTGCAGAAGAGATGTTTTAAAGAGGATGCCTGCTCTGGGCTGGATTAAAGCTGCTGGTTTAGGGCTAAAAGATGCTGTCTAACTGGTAATCTCCAGCCCTGGTTCACTGTCTGTTTAGTTTACAGCTTTCAATAACAAAGGAGCCAGATGGTGTGGAGTGGGGATACACACTCCATGCATTTAACACCAGGTTTTCTGCATGTACATTTAGATGTATTATTATCTTCACGATCACCGTAAGAGCTCTTTTGCAAGCTGTGTTATACATTAGTGTTTACTGAATATATATCCATGTCCTGAGGACAACTTTGGGGTCACCAGAGCCTTCTGCAGAACTTGGACTCTGAACTGGGTGTACAGATAAAAATAAAACATATAAAAACAACTTCATCTCTTAGGGTTAGGTCCATATCCTTTGTTACTGTCTGCTGATGTAAGTCTGTTAGTTTTGGGAGACCTGTAACTGCCCGGGCACACCACCCCAGAGATTTTTACTTTGTCCATGACGTGATTCCTTGTGCCTGGGATATTTGTAAACGCAAACTTGACTGCAGAGACATTTGGACAGCTTTTCATTTGCATCAGTTTTTCAGATAGCTCATATTTTTCCCTCATTGGTATTACCTGTGTCTTTCATCTCATCAAAGTGAGAAATAAAGCCCAGACTAGGTGCTTATCCTACATCTACAAAAAGAAGTACACACAAGGGGAAATTTTCCCCTTGTTTTGTGTTCACTTTCTCTTTCCAGTATGTGTTCACTTTATGCATTCATCAGTGCCTGGACAGCTGTTGGGTGTTTGGGAAGACAACCCAAACAAAATCAAACAAAATCAAACAAACATAAAAAAACAAAC
>VZRZ01007321.1:214437-249483 GCA_013398175.1 Climacteris rufus | reverse complement strand
AAAACCACAAAACCCTCAAAGAGCTAAAGCACAGACCACTGACTTTTGGCTAGTTCAGATGTCACTTTGGGTAAGATGGTTGTCCCAGGATGAATAACCAATAAATTCACCACATCACAGATTCTTAAGTTAAAAGTAATTATGAAATGATCCTTTAATGAATAAAATCTTCAAAGTTCAGTTGCAGTTATAAATATCTCAATCAGAAAGCTCCAAAATCACTATTTGACTGACTCAAGGGCCAAGGATAGGTGCAACTTGGCCTAAAAACCTTTTGGCTGGCAAAATGAGCAAGAAAGTAAACAAATATGCTGGTCTTGGCTTTGGGAGTTATAGGAACATTTTAAACAGAATTGCCTCTAAACACAGCTGCAGAACTGAATCTCTGATGTAATAAAGCTGTCTGGTTTATGGCAGACATACATCAGCACTGCTCTGATGGCTCAATCCATTAGAATCACAGAATGACAGTAACTTCTTTGTGTATTACAAATAAATCATTGCTATCACTCAACATGTTTAGAAAAATTGTAATTCGTCTGGTCTAAGTTTTGCTTGAGAAACAGAAAGCTGTTGGAGTTTGAGAGTGTGTAGAATTAATAGAGAAAAAGGTTGAAGATTTTATCTATTTCCTCCATCAATGTGTTTATTTCACTCGAGGGACTTAACCACATGCATTTGGAAAATTAAAGTCAGAAAACTGACACTTTAATAATTTTTTCCTCCCACACCCAGACTCATCAACAAGCCAATGAACTGTATGTATAGAAGCTTTTTAAATGGAGTAAAACATCCTCCCCAAACAGTGAAAAGTTTAGGCAAGAACTTTTTATTGGTGTTTGAACCCAAACAAACTCACTCTAGGAATTGAAAACATGAAATTTGCAAGATGTGCCCATCTTTTCTCTAACTACATTTATGTTTTTGCACATATAAAAAGGAATTTTGTCCATGTGGTTTTGTTTTAAATGTCTGTGGTACATAGTTATTCTTTGAAACAATTAAAGTGAAGTTGACAGAAGTGTCTTTACGTCTAAGTGCAAAACTGGACAAGGACCCACAGTTCATACTCTATTGACATGTATCTTCCCATGGTAAAGACACGACAAAAAATTGTATAAGTGTGATATGTATATAAATATTTGCTTATATATTCATATGTTTGTACATGTATATGTACATAGACACAAATCTGGTCTTCTGTCAACTTGCTGACACATATGAACATGAAGGTATATGCTATTTTTCAGTAAAAATTTAATTTGTTCTATGTATTAAAACAGATACAGAGTTTTCAATTTGATCAAATGGACATTCTGTATGTTACACAAGCAAAGTTTAAGCTAAATGAAACGACTGGAAAGACTTCTGTCCCTGATCTCAAAGCATTTGCTATCCAACATTAATATTTTGGAAGACTTTTGTTTCAGCCTTTTTTTCTTGAAAACATACCTATGCCCATTATATGTTATTTTTTTATTATAAGACTTTCTTAAACTGATATTAAAAGAACAAATTAAAGGAAGGTCAGTAAGAATAACTTTTTCTTTAAAGTCCAATGTAAGGACTAGAACATCTGTTACAGATGTTTATGTTACAAATTTGTTACTTTCACCAGGTTTTCAGCCAAAATCATATGGTTCTCAGCCTGGTATAGTTTAAAACAGACTGGGAGGTCAGCATGAGTCTGTTCACAAGTTCTCAAGCACAGCCAGGAGACAGTTTTGATTAGCTTTCCACACTGAAAGCTGTCGCATCCAAGCAGCACTCCCAGCTGGGTAGGTGTGGCTGATTTCCAAAGTATTTCACGATGTTTCTCAGAGAAGCTGGGATGAGATGAGAGAACCAGCTTGGTACTGTCAGCATGTTCTTGTATTGGACACATCTGAAAAACTGACTTAATCAGTTAAAGCTAGTTAAAACTAGAACCCACAAAAATGATCACTTTATTTCTGTTGTGATTCTAGCTGCAAATTAGCTCTTGTTTCTCAAAAAGGGAAATTGCAGTTTTACGAGAATCAAGTTCTCCAAAGTTTCACTAAGTGGTGAACAAAACCAGCAAAAAGTAAAATTACCTTCCCGTAGAGCTGCAGCATGTTAATCATCCTTGATTACTGCAAATATTGAATTTTTTGCTTATGTTCCTGGAGACAGTGAGCCCAGCCCTGCAGCATCCTGGTCCCAGAAAAGCCTGAAGCCACAAGTCAAGCTACAACTGCAGGACTTTTTCCCAGCAGACACCGGTGTGAGCTGAGTGTGTCCGTCAGGGCAGCAGCACCTCAGCTGCAGCATGGTGAATCCCTGTGTAAAGTGCAAGCCATGCACTAACACTTGAATAAATTAAACATATCTCAGGTTTTTAAGTAAGAATGTTACACAGACTTTATGCAGTTATGGGTCCCATTTGATGCAAAAGGTCATGAAAAAGCACCAGTTGATGCTTTGTTTGCTGATCAGCTGATTCCGTACTGTTGTTGCTCAATTCAATTATGTTACATGTGTCTTTTACATGCTCAATTCTAGAAAGAGAAACCTGAGCCTGCAAGTGTGGCAGCATATGTGGCAAAAACTACAGCCCCACAGGCTCAAGACTGGTGGCTTCAGCCTGAGGTTGCCACCCTCTGAGTCATACCCCTCCTGGTCAGGGTGAGCTTTCTGGCTCACCCCCAGCATCCCTCGCAACTTCATTACCATGTTTCACTTCGTTGGTTAATTATGGTATTACCTGATGTTCTCCGTAAGGTTAAATTCTAGAAACTTCATTGCTGTTCAGTTCTCGATTGGTCACACGTAAATCCCTGTACCCCAATTGGTTACTCTTCCCTGCTTGTATCCCGATAAATCCCCTGCTGGCCCCCTGCCTATTATCTCTGGTCCCTGAAGCCTCCAGCTCTTCCTGATCCTTGTGCCGCCTCTCGCGGACCCTGAACCCTCTCCTGTCTTCCCTGCTGCCTCTCCCCAGGAAATAAAAGAGCTGGAAATCACACCAGGGCCCTTCTCTCTGGCCTTTATTCTCACCTGTGCCCACAACATTGGCCCCGGGCTCTCTCTCACCCAGAGGAGCCAGCACTAAAAGAGCTGTCAGAGGACACCCTGAGTCTGGGGAAACTGCAAGCTGCAGCCCCTGGGAAACCAGGGTCACTCCCAGACTAACGCTGAGTGGCCTCGAGCAGGCCCCCGGAGCCAGCGTTATGCAAGTAGCAAAGACAAACCATTAATCTTAGTTTTAGATACTGATAAGTAGATGGACATTTGTCCTTGTTACTATATATCTCCCACTCACCATAGCTGCATCTCATTCTCTTCTCCGTCCCTCATGGTTCTTTTGCTAAATTATGGCTCCAATCTCTACTGCCAGGGATGGTTATATGTAACAATCTTCTCCACAAAAAGTATAATGTCAAAGCTGTGAGTTCAAAGCAGAACAATGCCATCTCTGAATATTTTGAAGAGGTATGGTGATACAGAGTGGCTTTTGCCAAAGTAAAAGAAGTTACTGAGAGGCCCATCCAACCTGGCCAATTCCAGGGATGGGGCACCCACAGCTTCTCTGAGAAATCTGTTCCAATGCCTCAGCAGCGTCTGCACAGGACCATATCTTATTCTAGCTGGATTTTGTCTCATTTCATCTGATGTCTGTCACTAAATGTCTGTATTAAGAAAGATAAATGCTTTCCTCCATGCATTAACAGAAATATCAAAGAAGTTTGTGATCATGTATTATTCAGAAATATCTGAAAGGAACAATTTAGTTTTGGTGGATTTTGTCTGATAAAGTTTAGTACTGAATAAAGATATGATCAATAAATTAGTGTTCATTGTGCAGGGAAAAAAATATTAAATATCTGTTGTCTTTGGTATGCTTTCTACTAAAAGTCATCCAACAAGACATAAATATATGAAAATTAACAGGTTTCACTGGCTGACACCTACAAATGCACACAAAACCTTTTCATGTTTTTCAAAAGCATAAAAACAAGCATGTTTGAAAGAACCAATTTGCTCCTTAAATCCATATATATAATTAACCTTTAAGGCCTCCAGTAGTTCATATCTATATGCATTTTTTAAATTTTGTTTATCTCAGGGAATAGCTCAGCATTACTGAGACTCCATCTACTGAAGCCAGGGCTGAGATCTGGTGCATTACACAGAATAATCTTTGATGATTGATCAGCATTTGTAAAGTAACAACAATGAAATGAGGTTGTCGCTTTCCAGACCGGTCTTTTGTGTGGCACTTATGCTTTTGCAAAAGTGGCTGTAGTGCCATCTGCTGTTCTCCGAGTGGAGAAAGTACTCTAGTGCTAGGAACTGGCCATCACAGTGTAGGAAATATATACTGTTAAAGCTAAAGAGAACTAAAACTAAACAAGCTAAGAAAGCTAAAGAGAACTCTGTGATGGTGTAGAATTAAAATAGGATGGATTTGGAGAAGCACAAGGAATGGTCTTTTTCTCAGTAATGAATACATTAACATGAAAATCACAGCAGGATCTTAAAACCGATACTCACACAGAACACAACTGTTTGTGTGGTCACAAATAGCCCATCTGGAGTATGTGTGTTTCTGAACTTCTTCCCTTTGTCCTCAAGCTCTGTGTTGAGATGTGCTGATTGGAGCTGGGACACAATTAATTTTCTTCCTACTAGCTAGTATGGGGCTATAATTTTTGCAATATGTGCTGAAAACAGTGTTGATAACACAGAGATGTTTTCATTATCAGTGAGCAGAGTGAGCAGCACTTACACAGAGTTAAGACCTTTTCTGCTCCTGATGCTGCCAGTGAGGAGGCTGGGGATGCACAAGGAAGGACAGAGTTGGGACAGCTGATTCCAATTGACCTAAGGGATATCCCAGACTATCTGGAGTCATGCTCAGCCTCTAGAGACAGGGAAGAAGAAGAAGGAAAGATGGAATGTTTGGAGTGATGGTGTTGGTCTTCCCAAGACACTGTACACATAACAGAGCTCTGTTTTCCTAGGCATGGCTGAATACCTGCCTGCCCACAGAAAGTGGTGAATTAATTCCTTGTTTTACTTTGCTTGTGTGTGCAGCTTTTGCTTTACAGTTAAACTGTCTGTTTCTCAACAAATGACTTTTCTCACTTTAACCCTTTTGATTCTCTCCCCCATTCCACCATGGGGAAGTGAGAAAGCAGCCGTGGGAGGTGGCTTGGGCTTAAATGACATTAAATAGAAAAGGAAAAAACCCAAGAAAGTAGTTTTGGAGTTTTATGGAGCAGTTGAGGTAGAAGAAAGGATCACCAGGAAAGAGAGTCTGAGGGAAGACCTGACAGAATGAGGACAGAGAGTGATATCAGCTCCATGTGCTCAGTTTTCCATTACTAGATGCCAATATTGCAGTTTAACTGTAGGTCTCCCTGTCCTGTAGTCCTGGGTGAGGTTTGAAGTTCTCATTTTGGGGATGGATACCTGATGGAGACCTGATTTTTGGGGTGGATAGGAACAGACCTCAGGCTAGACAGTTATCATGGGAGCGAATGGAGTATAGGAATATGGTGTAGGCTATTTGCAACTACTTGGAGACTCGGATTGTTGTTTTGACTGTTTTTAAGGAGTAGCACAAGCTTAAGTTCTCCTCTTTGGTATTTCTTGAAGATACCTTGTCATCACCGCCAGAGTATGGATTGCATAATGGAGATAGGAGGTGACTGTGCCCATAGAAAGAACCTCTTCTTACAATGTGCATTTTTTTGTCCAAGATGCGCTCTATCTTGTTTATTAAATGTATATTTTTTGAAGTTTCCATTAGTATATATTTATTGGATTTTAATGGTCTTGCTGATGTTATGAGTGCCTTTGCAGAGGAACTTGATAAATTCTTTTCTTGCTATTGCTGGCTTAGTCTAACTTAAGAGGGATTTAATAATGATGTGCCATCTGGCAATTTTGTGAAATAGAGCCCATTAACAGTCACTTCTTTCTAAAATCTGACTTCATTAAGTATGAACAATTACTCCTCTTTAAATATTTTTAGCATATTCATAACCAAAATTTGCAATAATATGATTGTAATAATTTATTATAAAATCAGTTTGTCTGCACCTGAACATATACAGACCTGAACATATACAAGCACCTTAATACATTAATATTTTTGTTTGAGGAGTTAAGGTACTTTAAAGTACTCTATTATTTTTTGCTGCAAATATAATTTATTATTTCTTGCATTCTGTTTTCAAGATTGTCAAGATCAGTGTTATATGTTATTTCAATAGACTAATATTTCAAACTTCTTTCATCTAGTTCCATTTTAAAACAAGACATTCTCAATTCTGTCATAAATTACAAATAATGATTGTATTTCACCATAAAAAAATAAAAGCAAGTGCACAACTGGTGACATTTATGTGCTATAAACTATGAACTAATGTGTTGTAAAAGAAAATTAGTAAGATGCATTTATCAAAACTGGAAAGATGCAAAGTGAGAATTATGCCATTATTACTTCCATTTACTTTTTGTAAATGAATTACTTGGGGTTTTTACCATCCTGAAATCAAATGTGAGGTCTGAATATCCCTGGCAACCAGCAGAACTTCTGCTTTCCCAGAATTTGGTGTGCAATCACTCATCAAAACTTTCTGAATATCCTTATGGCTTCTTGACCATGCTGTCTTGCCCAGCATGAAAGAAGCTTGGACAATAGCATAGCCAAGATTCTTTCTTCAAACATACAATCATGTAATCAATATGAAATAAATAATTAGCAGAAGTGCTGCTTTTATCCAGTTCTGTGCTACCCAATCTTGATAATTTTTGGACAAGATCTATCCTAATACCAGCTACAAATTCAGATAATTTCAGGTTATATCCTGTCTCCAGGTCAAGCAGAACAAACTATCTGGAGATCACACTGCCTTTCATTACCAGTTGTGATGATTTGAGCTGTGTATTGGGATAAGATGTCTATTTAGACAGATTTGGATTTCTTTTTGACTTTTCATGTGAGAATGGCACAATGTGGTTTAGTTTATTGTGAAAGAAAGAATCCTAAAAAAGCAGGGTGATTGCTAGAACAGCTGAATCACACAAACATTCAGGCTGCGACCTCCAAAGGTCTCTAGATCAATATTTTGCTTAAAGTAGACAAAACACTAAATTTACCAGGTTACTCAGTCGGATCTTGGAAAGCTCCAAGGATGGAGACTGAACACTTCCTGGGCAGCCTGCTCCACTGCCTGACTGCCCTCATGGGGAAAAAGTTGTTCCTCATTTACATTCAGAACATGCCTTGGTAAAATTTATGCTTATTGCTTTTCATTCTTCCACCATGGACCTTGAGGTCCTTTAATTTCAGGATATTCCTCTGAAGGAAGAATATGTGTGTCCCTAGCCAAGCTATAAGAACGTAAATATTTCACATGTATGAAGCTCTTTCCCAAGTTTTATTTCAACTTCCCATAGAGTTTCTGAGCATGCTTAGATTCTCAGGTTTTACCTTTGAATTGCTCTATAGATTAAGATTAGGATATTGATGAGACAGCCCAAGAGGCTGAGGAGACAATTCAACAGATAGCTCTGTTACACTGTCGCAATTAAGACTTTTAGGAAAAGAAGTGAATTTGTAAAGAACTTTCTTGGATGTAGCCCCAGAAAGCAGAAGGCACAATGGCTGACAACTATAGCTTTTAGTATTGTCTCCCACAAGCCCAAGAGGAATTTTGGCAACCTCTCTTTGTCTAATACTTAGCAACAAACATGGTCACAAAGAAACCCCTCTAGAGAGTTCATCAAAATCATGGTACTGATTGTCATTTTCAAACCAAGGAAATAATTTAATTTAAGTTTACCCTTACAATTATTGACATAGAATTAAAATTCTAACTCAATTGCATCTTTTATTTTACATTAGACTATAACCTAAATGTGGGAAATGCAAAAAAAACCCTTAAAGAATAAGAGAAGTTATTTCCAGGTTCTCTATAAGATGAAGAATAGTTCACCCCAAGACTGCGGTAAATAAACTCCAAAATTCAATTGAATATAGCATTTCATTTATATGGACCCAAATTTATCTATATTGGAATTTTTCTCTGTCTATCTTTAAAGATTTTATCAATTATTAGCTTTTCATTTGGATAATTTGAATGTCTTAAAAGACCTTCCAGATTCAAACCAGATTGTGATCATTGTGTCAAGGGTAATATTAATAACTAGGTATTTGCAAATTCACAGATTTGTTGCCCTCAAATAGGAAAGTCTTTTGAGAAATGCCTGTACAGTATCTCAGGATCATTGCATTATGTAGTCAGTAAGTCTTCTTATGTCTGCTCAGCTTCAGCTTTACCCAGAGAAAAGCTTCTGTCATTATTATTTCCCCAGCATCTACAATATAAATCTGTAGACATAGAAAGTTCTACTGGGATATGAAATTTTTTTCAGTCCTTCTAGCCCTAAATATCTTATGAATGCATTCTGTAGGTTATCATTTATCCACCAATGGCATATTTCAGTACCTCATCGTGGGTTGGCTTGAAGAATGAATGGGAGAAAGGGTACTATGAAATTCTGCATATGAAAACTAAAGCCCTCTAAAATAAGTTTGCCCAGCAGGTATATAGCTTTCACAGCATGCCAATAGCTAACTGGAAAGTGCCCTAATTAAAATATGCTCAGGATTCTTAAATGCACATCCTCTTCAAAAGGGTTGTACCGTAGTTTTCATCTCTCCTCTTTTCTTGAGGATAGAATATGGAAAAAGGCTGCAAGAAATAAAAATTCACTGCAAAGTCTGTTCTGTTTTATTTTTCAGCACAAAAATACCAAAAAAGTGTTACCAATTTGAGTGAAATACCCCACTTTGGTGCAACACTTTCAGAAATGTATTTAGAACTGTTCAGTCAGTTGAAAGACTGATATTTCATTACCTTGGAGGTTTTTTTTTTGTTTGGTTGGTAGTTTGGTTGGTTGGGTTGGGCTTTAGTAGTTATTCTGTGTCAGAAAAATATTTCTGAACAGCTGAATTTATAAATGATTTCTGGCATGTTAGTGAGATTTCTAACCCAGTTTCCTACGAGGCCAGTGTATTTTAGCTCTATGCCAACATGAATTAGTGGATTAAATTTATTATAAATCATGTTGTCTCTCTAAGATGCTTACTATAGTGGTGTCTAATCATCAGAGAGGAACTGGATGGATCACTGAACATGTTGCTAACAGTAGAAAATGAAAAACCACATCTAATCCTCCATTTGTCCAGCTCTGTTACAGGACATTTCTTATCTCTTCTTCTCTCTTATCACACTTTAATTTGACAGTGATTCAAACTAGCTAGAGAAAAAGTGTCATTAACGAAGTTCCATAATTTGTCAAGGAAATAAGAGAATACCAAGGATTTCTTCACAAGGAATTGATACTCTATTAAAAAAAAAAGTTTTTTTTAGAGGAATCCTCAGGGATGTATGACAACCAGAGCCATGACAGGCTTTTAAAGAACAATATTAACAGAACCAGGAACATCATAGATTCTGTAGTGCTCTGCAGGGGCATTTTAGGGATTGATACATTGCTGTGCTATCAGGTTTAAGATGTGTGATATAAAGGACAAAAATAAATCTGTTTTTAAGTAGCATTCTGCTAAGGGAGTTTGGGTGTAATAGTAGAAATGGCACAAATCCCGTGATAAAAGTGAAATCTTACAGTCCTCAGGTCTCATTTATAACATTTATAGACAGATGTTCACATGTAAATATGGAACATTTCAGTACACAAACTGATTGCAGGACTACACTCCACAAAATGTCCATCAGGCAGGTAGATTTGCTTATACAAATTGAAGGACAAATTGTATTTTTTCAATAGAACCCAAATTCTTCATCTTTTCACACACACATACTCACACAAAAAAGTTATCATTGACTTAATTTGTTGAAATAAAATTCTTGTTAATAATGAGACAGTACCTTTATGTGTCCAAGGTAGTGATTTGACTGAATGCTTCAAATTACTGCTAAGTGTCCGGTGTCCTACTTGATATATAGGTTGTAATTAGCAGTGGTTTATTTATACTGTTCTGGATTGCTGTTCAAAGCCCTTCTCCCTGACTCCAGGAGGTTTTTATTTTTAATTTTGTTTTGAACACATCATTTTGCATTTGATGTTGAAGAATACATGTTCTTTAAGTTATGCTGTATCAGCTAAAATAAATTGTAATTGTCTTGATACAGTCCACAGTTCTTAGAGCTGACTAAATTTGTATCAAAAACATTATTCACTTCCATACTTTAGATGGATTAAATACAAACTTGTGAAATCTGGTGGCTATGCAATAAGTATGTATCAAGGAGTTTCATACAACATTTCTGTAGGTTATAAAGCCCCTTGCTCATCTCTGTGCATTAAGAGAATCTGAAAGCCAAAAGCAGCAGTCCAAAAGTCAGAAGAGCAACGTAGAAGAAAACTCACATGCCAAAAGCAGAAGAGCTTTGGCTGTGTGCATTTTCCTTCCTTTATTTCCAGGTAGTTGTCCTTGACTAATTTTGCTGCTCAGCCTGAACTATTTAATTTATAATCTCAGACTGTTCTGCACTCACTACTTGCACAGAATGAAGAGTTCTCCTCACGCACTGCAGAGACCATGGATACTTTTTAATTATACTCTTAACATCAGTGTAAATCAGCTTGTAAATTACAATACCCTGTAAGATTTGTTTGCATATTATTTTAGGATAAACTGCACCTTTATTTCAGGCTGTGTAAATAGTCACTAGAGAAATATTTGCTTACAGAGAAAATCAGTATTTTTTTACACACTCTGAAAAGAGGAAATTAATATAAACAGAAAGTTTTTAACATCTGCACAATTCCATTTGCAGACCAGAGATTTCCTGAGAAGAGAGGCAGCATTCACTTCCAAAATAAACTTCCCATAATTACATCTCAAAAAGAGCTGTGAGATGTACATAAAACTGAAGTAATTACCAGATCTGAGACATATAGTTTTGATTAGAATGATATATAATTCTATAAAATCAAATTATTATTAGAAACATATATCTTAAAGGTGTCCTACATATCTTATAGATGACTCTTTTTGTCCTACTGCTCAAGCAAACAGTCATAATTTTTCCTCTCTATCCTAAATCTTTCAGTCCAGGATTTCCCCTCAAAACAAGCAACTAGAAAATGTTCAGGCAACATAGTTTTTTGGGTTCTGGATGGTTGGTTGCTTGGTTGGTCAGTTGATTGGTTGGTTTTGGGGTGGTGACGGTTTTTTTTATTCCATTGGGATTTTTCCTTCCCATTTGGAATCTAGCAGAAACCAAAACTTCATAATATCAAATCAGATTGGCCATTTGGGCTGAAACCTCATCTCACAGCTGGGAATGTTGAATTTCTTTTCAGCAGCGAGGAGGAGATGCCCTGTGCTAGCAGCCACCCCAAGGAAGCATCCTACATGTGGGACCACTGGAGGCCCAGGTCTAATTTGAGCTTAGAGGTGCCAAATGAAGTAAGTGGCTTAAACCTGTATAAATCTTATGACAAATAAGTGTGTTGTTCACACATCTTTACTTGGCTCACCCATGAAAACCAGTCTCCATTCCATTACAAAGAAGGAAAATAATGATGCTTCAAAGAATTGGAAAGCTGTTTTCTTACAGATTTGCTTTAAGAATGGGTTTATTCTTAATGGCTTTTTAATAACCTTTGCATCAAAACTTCAATTTATATGAAAATATAAATGCAGATATTGTGCTTTTATATGATGCCATTCCAACACTCCTTCAGTTAACATATATACATATATTTGCCTATATATATATATATATATATATATATATATATATATATATATATATATATATATATATATATATATATATATGCACACATTCTTCTGGACAAATAATGAGTGCATAGAGTTTCCAAATTCACTGTAAAATGGATAATGAAAGATTGTAAATTTAGATGTTTGAGTTACTGAGAATAACAAAAGAGGATCCTGAAGAGAATTTTGCTAGCTTTTTATTAACCAATCTATCCACTCATCACCTAATAGTCCACTTGGGAAACTACCTCTACAGTTTGCCAGATAGAATCATCCAAAGAATAGGGATCAGGGCAGGGTGACAAAAAGCTGTTTTAAGGGGTGATCCAAAGAGGAAAAAGGAAGAGGTCCCTGAATTCTAGGATATAAATTGAAGCAGCAACAGCTGTCAGGGTAACCACAGAGAAAACTGGTTTTTACATTTACTTTTGTAATGTAACACAACTGTATGTTTAATAATATATTCTGCTGAGATTAAGAATAGTTTTTCTTTTTTTAATTCAAGTTTCATCTTCAAGGAATATTTTAATATGACCTAAAAATATTTTTCTGCTTCAAGTAATCCTATTGCAAAATTCTGATGAGATAGTTAACCCTCATTAAGGGCAAATACTTTCCTTGAGTCTAAGAGGTTAATATACAGTGTTGGTTAAACATAACATAACTTCTTAGGACCTGAAATACATAAATAGCATTATTCTCATTAATTTTGCTATGAGAATATTTTTGAAGACATACATGTTTTGTGGAGGTTAGTATTAGATTACCATCAAAGTTTTCTCTGATGAGTAAAGCTCCCAACACTGAAACACCTCTTGCTCAGGAAAAGAATAAAGAATTTTTTGTTTTTCTTTCCTTTACCTTTTCAATAAAAATGCCTTAAAAGGGGGGTAATGGGAGAAATAGAGATGAAATTGATAACTAACTCTGTAGATTACTTTCACTGATGTTTCTCATTTAATCACAGAACAGCAACAGGTTGGACATTAAAAGTTATTGCCTTTTACGTGATTTGGAGGCTATCCATATGAATGTGAAAGGAAGATTTATTAGTCTATTTCCAATTAAGCTGCTGCTACTAATCAAGTCCTTTTACTGTTGACTGAAAGCATTTAATTTATGGTGAGCAGGAATACAAAGTATTTTAATCAGCTACAGATAAAAACACTTGAAGTTACAGTTTTGTCGTAGTAACTACTACTAATAGCCAACCCTGCCTACACTGAAGATACTTCATACAGGTGAAGAGCTATTTGATGTTTTCCTATTTTTAATTTGACACCAATATGTAATGCCTCAAAAACATAAAAAATTGAGTTATTTTACACTTCTATTAAAAATAAAAAAAGTCATTAAAGAGAAAACAAAACCATCTGGACAAGTCATTGTGAATTTGAGGTTTTGATCATTCTCTTTGGTTATGTAGAGTAATTAAACCCTGTCCTGGTTTTCAGCCAGGACAGATCAATTTTTTAACAGTAGCTGTGGGGGGCAGAGCTTGGAGCTACGTGGGCCTTCTATACCACTTACATCATCCCTGGGGGTCAGAAACAAGGGATTCTTCCTTTCAAATAGAAGGTGGTTACGGCACTAGGTCTGAGAAAAGCATGGGCTTGGGGTGTCCATCCACCATTTTTGTTCATTTTCTTGGGGTCACGCTGCTTCGGGTTGGTCAGTGAGCATTTTTTGAGTGTAAATCATCCTCTTTTTGTATACTTTTGTTATTAATATTGTTGCTATTACTGTTTGTTTTCTTATTTCATTGCTATTTCCAGCAAACTGTTCTTATCTCAACCCATGATCTCTGCCTTTTGTCTCGGTCACCCGAGGGGGAGAGAGGAGCAGCTTATGGTTTGAAGTGCTGTTCCTAAACCCCTACAAACACAAAAAATATTTTTCTCTGTTGAGAGCTCTAAATGCTCAGATGCTGCATAAGCAGCTTGACTAATAGCACATCTTTTTGACCCATCAAATAAATTATCAAATGAATTGTCAAAGAATGAATTCATGTTTTAGATAAGAATGGAGAAAATTTCTATAACAAATGTGAAGTTCTCCAGTTGTAAAACAATAAACTCCAACTTCTCATGGTTTTAATAAATAGCCAGTTAAATTATTTTCAGTGTTTGCATAGAAAATTCTGAAATGACACAAAGCATTAGAAATAAAACATTCTTTAGTCAAACAGTTTACACTCCTTGTGGGACTGCTCTGACATAGTATAAACAGGGCTTGCTTCAGTGTAAGCTGTCAAAATTCTTTTTTGAGGATCTGCAACAGAAACTGTGGATGGCTGCTCATCCACTGGGCAGAGAAAGAAACAGAAGGGATGGAGGTTTCCTTGCATAACACCAAAGTGCATAACCCTCACTTCAACCCATTTTATTAAACTTATTTTCAGCATTTGATACAATTTATAATAGGGGGCTCTCTGGGCACTGACTAGATTGTTTTCAGCCTCATTAAATAGGAGAGTTCTGCTGGGCAAAGTCACCTGGTAAAGATTTCCTTGACGACACCTAAGTAGGTGTCATTATGTGACAAAAAGGACACCAGTCATATTAAGCTGTTTTTTTCCATTTATATTATTCACAGAAAGATTATTCACACAGATATTTCATTACTTTCCATTATCAGCACAATGTTGCAATATTCTTTATGTTCATTGCTTGACTATTCTACTTTGAGAAGCATTTAAGCTTATGATAGGAGTTTTATTTTATGATGGTCATCATAAAGAGACAAGAAAGTCTGCAAAATAAAGACATCAAGCTGTTGGAAGATAAAATTAGAGAGAAGGAATAATAATATATAGCAAGGTATAATTCAAAATCATTGCTCAAGCTAATGATGCTTATGATAAGGTATAATGTAATAGTTCCGTGGGATATATATAATAATATAATCATTCAGAAGACCTAAGCAGGGAGATCATCAACTCTTTACCTGACAATTTAATAAACCTAATTGTATTCAGAGTGCTACTCATCACATTGATGACTGCATCCTGGACAGCACTGGTAGGCATCTGAACAGCTGCCCAGATGTCCACACATAAAGTGTCTCTCTGTAGAAGGATCTTATCTTGGACTGCAGTCATATGTTGATGACTAAGGAAGAGTAAGAATAGAGCAAACACATATAGTGTTTCCTCTTAAAATTCTCCAGACACAAAACATTTTCAGCTCAGGTCATTTTTTGAATTTAAGACCTGATACAAAGGCATCAAGATAAAAAAAAATTAATCTAATTACAGTAGCACTGCTGAGGCCTATGGAGAATTTAAGCCTCCATTTCATTCTCAGATTTCATTAAAGGTGATTTAGTGAGAAATTATTCATTGCTGACTAGTTAGATAACTGGTTTTGTTTCTGTAGATTATGATCCTGTAAGTCACTTGAAGGTCAGCTTATGTTTAAAAGCCTATTTTATAGTCCTCTCCTTTGAGAAAGGTATAGTTCAAAGCATGTTTCTGATTCAGTTCAGAGAATAAATCATTTTTTTCCTTTTCAGAGCAGTTTTAGAAATATAAGCTTTAAAAATAAATCAACAATGCTTGCCTTTTCTGTTGTGGCCCATTTACTGCTTCACGTCTGCCTGCATGTAATGAGTGGTCACTCAGTAAGTAAAGAGTAAGCACTGTTTGAAAGAGAAGGATGAAGCACTAAAGTGTGTGTCAGAAGATTAGAAGCAACTATTCTATCTCTGTAAAGCATTGCTAGTGCATTTCAGTGCCAGTTGCAAACTTTATGACATTATTTGGTTAAGTATTACAGATTTGGTTTTACGTTCTTTACAAAAGAAATTAAAACCATCCAAAAAGCCAAGTATTTCCTCATACACAATTGACAGACCTAATAAACCTATCATTTCCAGAGAACATCTTGTACCTTAGCATCAACTGAAACAGTTGCAATGATCCATTGATGAGTGAGACATAAACTTCATGTCATTGCCCTGGAACAAAACAGATGAAAACAGAAATATCTGTCTTCCTCAGACAGACAAGGTCATTCAGTCAGCCATGTTGGAGTGTAACCATTCCCTAGATACAGACCTTGACATGAGACACTGGAGTTTTTTTCCTTACATTTCTGCTCTTCCACCTTGGTAGCCGTACTTCATGTATTCCTGGATCTCTGTTGTGTCAGGTGTCGGACTAGGGGTCTCTGACCCACACTGTATGAAACAGCTGAGAATGTTTCCAGTCACAGGAAGTGATCTGTGCCACCCCTTACTATATTGTACTATTATATAGTTTTTCCACTGTCTTCTTAGTAAAATCTTCTCAGATTATATTTCTTTAGTCTTATGAACACTGCCTTGCAATAAAATCAATTAAACAGCATTCTTATTTGAATCCACTTGTATCCTGTTGCATTTTCTTCTCAAGTACCACTGAAAGGTAGAGACCAGCTGTTATCTTTGTTCTGCAATAGCTGCCAGCCAGCACTGCCATCTCCACAATAACAGGAAAATTTATCTGCCTCCAGACACTTAATGAGAAAAATTCAATTGCAAACTCTTACTCATACTTTGTGTGGTATCTAACTCAGTAAGACTATAGTAAGATGGTCTTTGAAGGTGCTATTAGAATTACACAACAAATACTACTTACTCCCAGGTGTATGTTTTGCAAAGAGGAACTCAACCACATGTGAAGATGGAGCCACAGCCCTTGCACTAAAGATTTCACTATCTAAAGATATAAAGCAGTCACAGACAAAAGAGGTGATCGAAAGCTTGACCAGAAAACTGAACTGCTGTTGTGAGATGTTTTCTTTGATTTTTTTTTTGTTTTTTAAACTTTGATATGTAAATATACTACATTTAGTCCTTGCCTTCAGTACTTCTAATCTGAGCTGAATAAAAATTTTTAAATGTACTAATTCTGGTGTTAATGGTCACATGGGATATAATTCTTTCCTGTCATAGGTAATTTTCTTTGACATTTACAGAAATGTGTTTTCTACAGTTACAGATTAAATGAAACAGAGAGAAAGAATCCACAGAAATATTTAGATTGCTAATTTCATAGGTTGAGATGGACTTTACCATTACACAGTAAGACTCTATGACAAGAGTCTTACTTATGACAAGAATTGCTATGATATACTGTAATTCCACTAAAATTCACATGCACTGTAGTATTTAATAAGTAACCAAAATACCAAGAAATACATTTTGCATTGCTGCAATATGAATGAATTGAATTATCCTGCTGCATTGCCAGATACATAATAACAAAATTTTGCGAACTAAATGCATGATAATTTTGTTTAGCTAATAATGCTTTCCAGTTTATAAATCAAGTGACAGCTGGAGGCAACAACACATTCCAGAGAAAATTAAATTGCCATACATAAATGTTCTCATAAAGAGCTGCCCTTTACCTATAATGCCTAGACTATATCTGTAAATAGTGACAGCTTAATTTAAAAAGGCTGGAGTTGAAGCCCATTGTAAGTGTGTATTTTTCCTGTTAATGCAATGGTCAATTCATATTTTACGTATAAAAACCTTTTTAGAACAGGAATCCAAGTCTCAAAAAATGCCACACAAATTTAGCTTTGTCCCCTACCTCCACCTGCATAGTGCTTTTTCCTCTGTCCCTCAGGAGCTATGATCACCCATACTATTTTATACCCTTTCTCTGGTGTGTGCGTAGTTTCAGATTTCTTCTTGCCTTAGCAATGATATGATACAACAAAATTAGGTAACACCAGTCAAAATGGAAATCTCTAGTACAAGGAGAAACACATACATTTCTCATGAAAGTACCAATTGTTCATTGAAATGATCTTTGAATACCAAACACCAGGTTTTCTTGTCCTGAGCTGTATTTTAAATGTTCTTATCTTCAGATCGAGTGTTGTCAAAACAAAAAGAAGTTCCTGATAAAATTAAAACAGAACTACTCAATTTTTTTCACTCAAAAGATTTTTTCCATACACTGGGGACCTTGACTACCCCTTTTCAAATGGTTCTGAGTGTGATCATCAGTCTTCAGTGAGACTTTAAAAATAATCTTAACTAAAATGGAAAGGACCCAAAAAATTAGTATAAAAATCCTCCAGAAGTATTACCTGCCATTCTATCAGGAATTCTTCCTGACTAGGGAAATCCCCAAGGGGGCAGGGGAATAGAGGGGGTTGGTGAACACTTAAAAAATCCTTTGGTTTCTTTAGATATGTAAAATCATAGAACAATTTGGGTTTAAGGGTACTTTTGGGGTCCATCTTGTTCAATATCCCTGCTGAAGTCAAGGATAAGTTCAAAATTAGATCAGACTGCTGTGTGTCCTTTCTAGTCAAGCTTTGAGTGTTTACAGGGATGGAGCTTCCAGATCCTCTCTAAGCCTCTGCTCTAGATTCTACCGCCTTCAACATAAACTATTTTTTTATTCCCTTTGCTGTGATTTGTGTTCCGTGACTCCTGTGGTTTCACTGTGTACCTCCTGTAAGAACCTAGTTTCATCTTCTTGCACCTGTGCTTTAGGAAGCTGTAAAGAGTAACAAGATTCTCCTCAGCTTTCTCAAGGCTAAACAAGCTCAGCGCTCTCAGTTTCTCTCCATACATTGGATGCTTTAACCCTTGGACTGAAGGCCTCTGCGGGAACCCCTTCAGTAGGAGGAGACTTTAGTTTTGCTCTTGGGAGCCCAAAGCAGAACACAGCACTCCAAGTGTGGTCTCCTAATTGCCAAAGACAGAGGAATAAAAGCTTTCCCTGAACTCTTGGCTACTCTCCTGCAAAAGCTGCCTCATGTACAGTTGTCTTGTATCACTGTGAGGGTTCTCTGCTGACTCATGTGCACTCGCACTCTGCCAGGATCCAGAGGTTATTGTGCTCAGAAAAAGAGAGGAGTGAGAATATGTGAGAGAAACCACACTGCAGACACAGGTCAGTCTGTTTCAGATACACACAGACAGAATCAGCCCCCAGTATCAGGATTTTCTGTTTTATTTATTTCAGTCATACCTTTGTAATTTTTCACTTCCCTTGGAAGAAAAAACTGAGAGGAAACTATATTATCCCTTGACCATTAGAAAACCTTTTTAAAAAGTGACAGTGCTTCTCTTACAAAGAGGGATTTGTTTGTGTGCACTCCAGATGATGAAAATCTTTGCATTTGGTTATATTTTAGAAACTGAACAAATCTCCAGGGCAAGAAAAAGCATTACTGTATTATATTGTTTTTGAGATTAGAAAAATGATACATTGACTATTTCACAATAAATGGTTTGTAACCTAATTCTGAAATATGAGCTAAATTGTCAGTGGATATAATCTAGGATAAATACAAGGAAGGAAATGGAGAAATTCTTCTTTACAGTAATAAAATATCACAATATAACTAATTATTGTTAAACTTTTAAACATCATAACTATCATGTTCTCTTCCATTACATTAAAACTTTATATTAACAATGGATTGTCTTTTTCAATTCATACTGAAAATTGCTTTATTTTCATATTGCTTTTGACTGCACCTAGTAGAAAATGCCTTTCAAATAATAATTAGGACGCCAGTATTTGCCTGTCCTTTGCCCAGGTAGGAGGACACGCAGAGTGTTGAATGCACAAACTTCTTTTACATTTACCTTCGAGGTTTGGAACAGTTCCTAAATGATCCAGTTAAACTGAAGGATCACCTAATTATTCACAGTAAGGCATAGTCAGGTCATTAGGAAGTTATTCTATAGCCCATTACAAGTTGTCTTTGGAGGTTGCTTTTATAATAGTAAATCAAATAATGAGCCAGCACGAGCTGTTTTCTTTTCTTCTGTGTCTGTTATACAGCCTCTCAAATGTATTTGTTCCATGCAGCAAAATTAGTTCAGAAAGCAATAGAGAAGTTGTTTTCTGACTGCTTTGAAAGAGTTTATAAGTTGCATGCAAAAGCAGAGGTTGTGTGCTCTGCAGTGGGTCCAGTTAAAGGATCATGAAATCCAAACAAAATGAAAATGCAGGAGACAAAGGTCAGTTTTGGCTTCTACTTTCTCAGTGTTCTATCCTTGTAAGAAATTTTTTCCACATGCTGTACCTGACTGCCACTGTGCTCCTCCATGGCTAAGCCTCCATTGTTTAGTGGCCTTCCCACTGGAGGATCGCACACAGCTCTAATCTAAATCAATTTATCCATGTGGTTCAATTTCTGTGGAGTCTAATTGGATTCTACACACTGACAGATCCAAGAGTGCAAAGATTGGTGCAGTCCCATTTATTTGTCTTCAAGAAATCTGTAGAAGTATACAACAGGTTTAAAGCTCTCCCAATTTTGTTAGATGTTCTAGATGTTGAAATTAATTTATTTTTATTTCTCACTCCCCTATCTTTTTTAAAATTCTGATGCTTCAGAAAGAAAATATTGTCTAAACAGCAATATCTGATGCTTCATCTCTTTCACACAACTTTAATTTTAAAACACAAGAGTTGCTGATTCATTCTGAACATTACCTGTCTACATTTATTGCTTTAATTAAAAACAGGAAGAAAAATGCAGAGGTAATTTTATTTTGGGCCCTAACCTATGCATGATGCATAAATTGTAAATTACTTTCATCTTCTACTATAAAAAAATTACATTGTGTGTCAAAGTATATCACCTGAATGGCATCTTCAGAGAGAGAGTTAATTATTGTGAAATAGTCCCTCTGCACAGGAGGGAAATGGGCTGTCACCAGTTTTCCCCTCATTGTTTAGACTGTATCCTAGTGGAAGGCTGAAGTGTTTGTTCTACACTGATATAAGGATTCAAAAGACAACACTACTAATGAAGTAGACAGGCTGGCAGCACGACATAATTTGTAGAACAAATTTTGCAGATGGATCAAAATTAATGCCAAGTTTTCATGTCTTATAAGTCAGTCACACTTATTATGACAGGAATCCAATTGCTTTCTATAAAATATAAGAAGCATCATTTTTCTACATGCAAATTAAATATTTTCTTGTAAACAGAAATCAAATAAAATCTTTCCAGAGTAGGAGGCTTAATAAAAAAAATTCCATGTAGCAACTGCATTAGAAGGTATGAACGAAGTACTGGTGAAAGATGGGAAATGAACAGCCCTTAAATGCGCTTAACCCGGATGCTCTCGAGGTAGCAACAGCGCCTTTATGCGTGCAAAATCCCTGCCAGGATGAGTTGCAATGGTTTTACAACTCTCCCAAAGGACAGAGTTCTAGCTACCACAGATAACCTGTTTCTGCTGGCTCCTCTAGGACGAGAGTTTCCCCAGGCGTGGTGTACTAGCACTGATGAGAATAAAAGGCTATACAGAGGGCTCTTCTCCGGGGTAACAGACGATTTATTGTGAGTCCAGTGTTGCATTATGAGGGTCCAGGAAGTGAGTCTGGAGAAACCCAGGAGGCTGGGGTAACCCAGAAGAAAGAGACAGAGGAAGCCCTGCAGGGCTCTTTTAAAAGAAGGTGGGACCAGGCAACACCCAATGCGAAACCGCGTAGTTCAAAGTGACCAGTGGAGGGGAGAGCTTCCCAGGGCATAGCCATATATGGGATCTAAGGTAACACAAGACAAATATGGGATTTTACCACAGGTAAAGGGTTCTACCTCAGGTAGAGGGTTCAGATATTGGAGGAAGAATGTTGAGGGCATTACCTTGGCTTTCTTCCCACCAAACCTGAAGCTCAAAAGCAGCAGCTTCTGCCAAGTATGCTGCTACAAGCCCTGGCAGTGAACCCTCCTTTTATCACAGGTGGGACACACAACTTCTGCGATATCTCACTTCTAAAGACATGGTTCTATACCTATAGAGAAACAATATTTTAATACTGTATCAGCTAAAATAAAATATACTACTTGCAAAAGGAACAGTTGTGTCCCATGTCAATTTTACAATTTCAAGTAATTTAGTAATTTGGATGCATCTTACAATTTTGCTTTCATGAGAAAATGGATGAAAATATACTTTCCTAGTTAGTTTCAATTCAGATTAATTTCCTGTCCCAAGGTAATTAGAAATTCAGATAGTCCCACTTGCCATATTTTGCCCATAGATCACTGGATGTGAGCTTTGCATTAAAGACCATTGCTTCAAAATATAAAACACTGCCTAAAGCTACAATAAAAAATTCACAGCACTGCACACAGTGACATTCAATTCATTCCAGTATAGCTAGCTTGATCTGGAGGCTTTCGTATCTAATGTGCTAAGTAAAATGTATCCTGAAAGCTGAAAATTTCATAACTCAGATTGATCAGCTCACTAACTGCTTCCAGTATTCTGCTCTCCCAGAATTTCTTGGTGCAATAATCTCCCTGTCTGAGAAGTCCAAAAACTTTTTATTTATTTACAGTCAGTGTCTGAGGTGCTGTCACTAAGTGACCTTTGGAATTTCTCTATGCTATTTTATTTGTCAAATCTCCCTCTGTTCACTCAGAATACCCACTGCTTTTTTTACTGTTTGAGTAATTCCTTGAACACTACAGCAATCACTATGGTTTTGCAGCATTTTATCACAAAATGCTCATATTTCCCAGAACTTCTTTTCAATGCCCAGTATTCTGTTTCAGGAGACTGCAAAGGACTTCAAAATAACTAGAATTAACACATGGGCAAGGGTTATGGAGAGAAAAGAACAGGGTCTCTGGAGGGGCTGCAACTGTGGAAAGGGAAGGAAGTAACGAGCCAAGGGAAAAGAAGCTTGGAGACTGAAGGCAGAACTGAGCTGGATTGCTTCAGAGCCTGGATCTACTCTGAATTGCTTCTCTTGATTTGCTGCCTCATATCTGCCTTTTTGAATAAGAAATTTGAACTATACATTGAAAACTTAAGTCACAAGAGCTTGAAATATATTGATAGGCTGATGTTCAACCACCATGATGTTCCCTTAATGATTTTCATTCTTCTTCTGCTGGGCTGGAAGAATGTACTAATGGTAGAAGAAGGATAATATCTGAACCTATAATCTTCCCTCTTCTGCCTGTTCTTGTTATAAATACTTCAGCAATCTCTGCCTCAGACATTGAATTACCTCAGTGACAACCAGGATGTCAAGACTATTGTTCAAAGGCAAAAATACATGCTGTTCCTAAATATCAGCCAGTAGCCAAATTCAGCTTTTACCTTAAAAATTTCTCTGTCTAAATGCACATGGAACAAATATGCACTACTAGGAAAAGAAAACCAATGTGTCAATAGGACACTACATCTCAAAATGACTTGTCTAAGAAGCTGGAGACAAATCCATCCCCAGGAAGATTTCTAATGGGGATAGATGAATGAATGGTTCTTCTTTCTGTATTAAAGGCACCAAATAATATTGCAGATTACTCTGAACAACCACACTCTGGCCCTCTAATACCAGTAATTTGTGCTCACCTCAGAAAACTTTCATTGGTCTAAGACTGAGGATTTTGATTCTTCAAATATAATTAGCTATTTTGAGAGGGTTTTTTCACAATTTGAGATAATCTCTGCTGTCCTAACAAAGAAAACAATGTGTGTTAGACAAAGGCACCCAAAAATCCATTAATCTTTTCTTAATTGAACATTCTCAGACAAACCCACACAAAATTCAGTCTCCATTAATATTTTGCTGTTGTTTGACTGATTCCACTTAAGTGCCTCATTTTATTTTACTTTTACTTCAGTTATTGTCTTTTTTCCCTGACGTAAAATCATCTTTCAGCTTTCAATTTCTTCTGTAATTCTCACCAGAAACCATACTTCACTCCTACTCCTACAGACCGTTGTCTAATGCTACCACTACAGAATGAAAAGTCACTGAAATTGTTCTGGGTTTTCTGTATCAGCGTGGCTAGCCATGAGAATAGATAATTTGTTTCAAAATCTGTGAGGTTCAAAAACTGTGGGGTTTGGGCAGGGAAGGAGAGAAGTAGTCCTATTTTACACAAGAAAGAAATCAAAGGTTTTTGAAACATTTTTATAAGAATAATGAGCATGAAACCTGCTGTTGCCTAAGAGTAGTTAATGTAATCTTGATCTTCCATATTCACTTAATACATATTCCAGTTTACTTTACTTTGAGGTCTTTCTTGGATGTCAGAAGCTCTGAGAGTCTGTTTCAATCTCTGCTAGCAAAGGGAGATTTCCTCACAAAAAATATTTTAGACAAAATTTCCCTCTTTAATCTCCCCTCAATTAAAATAAGATACAACTTTGGTAATGCATACCATCCTGAGAAATTAGGCAAATTTTAGGCTCAGGTTCACTGCTGATTCAGGTTTGGGATATTGCAGGAGTAGCTAACCTGTCTTCTTATGTGCTAAGAAACTGGTGAGAGTTATCACTGCAGACCAGTGTTCTTCTGCTACCAACTCACCTCCTCTAGACCAAACATTGTACCAAATGACACCCAAACACTGCTGGTGTGCACACACACTGTTTGGCAGACAGCTTGCCAAAACGTAATTGCAAAACTGGCCATGAAGGTGTATCTGAATGTATTGAATATTTTATATTCAGATTAGACTTTGAAACTTGGATATTTTTCACATTGATGCCCTGGCAGAACACTCACAGAAGAATGAGTAAATTATAACCAGAGAGAAGAGATAATTCTCTCCTCACCGTTTCCTAGTGCTGTTTGAAAGAGGTGGAACACCTGTAAGAACAGGTCTGGACACAACAACTTAGAGCAGAACTGCATTTAAGGCAACACTGAACTGAGTGCTCTGCTAAGGGTCAGAAATATTTCAATGTGCAGTTCTGTCAAGTAACTAGAATGGAATCAAGGAGATAATCAGTGTCTGACTCACAAAGTTATCACAATATATTCTGTAAATGTCTTAATTTGTCTAAGATGGCAAATGATTATTTTTACCTAAGAGATGTCAAATTGTTCATGAAGCATAGGGAATCCTTTCCTGACACGTTCAAAGATCTCCAGATATTAGTCTATAACTTTGACTTGTATTGTATTTTGCCCAATTTAATGACAAAAATCAGGAAAATGATTCACACCAAGATTTGATAGATGTCCTTATATGCAACTTCAGAGTTGGACTCTAATTTTCACTTTTCTCAGCTTAGCATTTACATTAAATAATATGTCATGATACAGTAAATCCAAAGCACTGGACATTCTGCTTTTAGGAATTGCATCTATCCAGGTTAAACTCTGTAACACCACCCCAGTTTGTTCTTTTTGTCCAGTGCCAATCTTTTCTGAGCAGCAAATGGCCATTCCTAGTTGTGTAGGAAACACCTTACGTATTCTGGATGCTGTCAAAAGCATAATGATTAATTATTTTATGCATGGCATCTCAGATTAGCTTTCTGGTGCCCTCTTAATTATGTGCAGATTTCTCTTAAACTTGCCTCTGTTTTCCACTGCTGATGCCCATGTGCACCTACAGTTTTGATTGCCAATTCCAACCATTTCCCTAATAACATCTCTCCGTCTCAGGAGATCCCTGTTCTATTCCTCAGGCTTTTAATACCTTTCCATCTGGGTCTCACACGGAGATTCAAGGCATCTCATCCCTCTGGTTTCTTCAGGGGCATGACAAAAGGTGCTGGAGCCCGTATTTCTCCATTTTCCCATTGCTTGCCTCATCCTTTTTCACTAAGTTTTAAGATCCAGGACTACTTACTATGTTAACATAGTTATTAAAGTAGAAGAGAACTTTGCTAAAGACAACTCCAAGGGCTTTATCCTGTTTGCTTTAAAAATGATAATAATTATTTCTAGTTACCATAAAATTATATTGCTGAAAATTGAAATATAATAATTCTTTAATTTGAACCATAAAGCCTCCTCATAAAGCTCAGAGAAAATAAAATTACAATAACTAATTTTCTTCTTTCTGAAGCATTATGTTAGAATTTAACAGATCATCTTTGCCCATAGAACAATGGTTAAGTACTACTAAATCTGGCAGATGTTGTGTAGTTAATGTTTTACAAAAGCAAAATGTACTCTAGCAAAGTTATTTACCTCAGAATCATTACCATTAAACGAACAAAGCACATAATCTCAAATATTTTGTATTTAATTACAGTATGTGTGCTCTGTACTTGAGGGGATGGTTTTGATTTGTGGCTGCTAACAGAGGTAAACATCCTGTCTGATTTTTTGAATCTTTGTAATTAATTAAGTCCTACACAGCAATCAATAAATATTAATGAATATCTATAACCTTTTCTTTCCCTGTTATTTCAGCACATGCCCATTGAAGTAGTCTGTAGAATAATGTCTAAATCACAATTCAATCTATAATTTTGAGCATCTATGAAAAAAACACACCAATAATCTAACAGTGATTAATACTCTGTGGAGAATGCATAGAAGGGAGGAACAAGCATGAATAAGTGTAACTCTAACTAAATGTTGGCAGAAAGGCCAACAAAGGCATTCACCCTCTGTTCTCTGTCCTTCAGCTTGGATACTGTGATCCTTTTTTTCCCAGAAGTTTACAGGTTCAATTCCAGCAGGACATGAACAGCCCCTCAGAGCGATGTGGTTCAATGTTGGCTTTGCAACACACAGAATAAGTTGGAAGACAATTTTTTCTTTCTGTAGTTTATTTTTTTTCTAACAACTAGCCTGAATCTTTGCCTATGTCCTTAGACTGATGATGAGCTCTGAGCCACACAAAGCTACAGACCCTTGAAAAACCTATCGTTTACAAAGACAAGACAACTCTCATTTCTCTCAGGTACTCCTGGGTTTACATTCCAGCCTCCCTCATGTCTCAAGTTCCATGTTCCGCTTCAAGCGAACCAATTAAAATAGTCTGGCCTCAAAACAATAATTTATAATCCTTGTCTGTTCTTATACATAGCACTTGGGTGTCTGAAATATTCTTGAAATCTACAAATGAGAGAGAAGCAGCTTCACCAATGCAAATTAGATTTTACTTAATAGTTATCCAGTTAATGAAGCAAAGAAGCAGGCTGCTGGAGAGCCTGATTTATTGAAATGGGGAAAAAAACCCCGTTGGCAATATTTTTGTTTTTATCTTCATTCTGAGACTTTTTTTTTTTTAGTTTTGCCATGTACTTCTCTATGCCAAGCAAACAGAAATATGGAAAAGGCTGTGACATAACTATTAAATTGATGCTGGCCCTTGGCTTAACTGGGAGAGTGCAGCTGTACAGGACCTGCTATTGTCACCTCTAGAGTTAAATGATTTTCTAAAGAAAATTACATTTTCCTGAACCAGGACCAACAGCGATTTCTAAATAAACTATACAATATGAGGCACTACAGCAACAATCTGGCTTTCAGTAATTTTTATATGCACACAAATTTGCTGCTTTTTAGTAATTTGGGGCTTTTTTGATTTGTTTTGTTTTTAGAAGCATGTGAGCTTTTAAAATTTTCTTCTTATTTTTGCCATTGATAGACAAATGACTGTTCTAACTAAAGGTCTGAAACTGAGAACTGTTACAAAGCACATACAGCATGCTGCTGCTGACCATGTTGTTAAAATTCTGGTAGCAAATTCAGCTGGATGTCAGTCGGCACCAAAGGCATAACTCATTCATCAGGCTCCATTCTGCAGTGGTTATAAGAAGTGAAAACACAGTGTTGATGTCTGGAAATATAGAAAGAGAATGGAAAAAGTGTCTGCTTTCTTATTCCAGAAACATTGACAGAGTAAGTGTGGTAGGATCGTTATGCCTGCTGTGGACAGATGAGTTATATCCTGAAGACCTCCATGAATTCCACCTCTGCTTCAGAAACTTTGGGAACAGACCTATTCGCTTGACTGTTGAAATAAAGGTAAAGGCTTGAGGGTCAAGTTACCACCCTGCTGAGTTCATGTCTCCTTGTTCCAGGATTCCAGGATTCCCCAGCTCAAGGTTTTATTCTTTGATAAATTTTTCTATCAAGGACCACAAGAAATTGTTTTATCATTAGGGAATCTACCAAAGTTAAGTTTGAGTTTAGACTTTATCTGAGGAAAAAAAACCAAAGTCTATTCAGCCAGGTGAATAAATAATCTGAAGGGACAAATACTAATAGCTAGTAAAAGAATGTTATGCTCTCTCTCATGAGGATGATGTGAAAACATTTCATGTCAAAAGAATATACTTAAGTAAAAGAATGGTTTGCATCTTCTCTTTACCTATCATGGTGTCTTGACTAATCCTTCTGGGGAACAATCCTCATCCTTTTACTCCTTCTGTATCTATCTTACTTTCTATGCCTCTGTCTGCTCCTACCTATAGCAACACACCCTCTCTTGCAAAGTCTGCACAGGACTAAACTCTTTCTTCTTCACTGAAGTGGAGTAAAGTTAGACAGTATTGGCTGCTACTGATTGTATGTACAAAAAATAGAGGTATTTTCTACTCTTTCAAAATATATTTCTATACAACTCAAAGTGCACTGAATTTCTATTTCAGACTCTTCAAACTCTATCAGAAACAAGAAGTGATTTTTTCATGGAACCAGTGAGGTATTGTTTCTACAAGGCTTTCACAGGACTTCCTCCAGCTACTCTCTGTCAGCTTTATTAGCTCAAGAGAACTCTCGTGTAAGAGTGTCAAGTATCAGCCCATGAAGCTGCCACACTTTCAAAATCCTGCTCAGCAGAGTTAGTGGAAATTTGCTGTTGCACATCAAAGCAATTTGGCCTGAGGGAATTGGGTAACATGCTGGCATATCTTGTCTTTTGGGGTAATTAAAAATCACGCATCTGAGAATCCATTAATGACACAACTGAGGACCCAAAGACAGAAGGCATTATGTGTATGAATCATGCCCCGTCATTCTCATGTAGCAATCATTGATAAAGGTCCTTGGATCTTGNTAAAAATCACGCATCTGAGAATCCATTAATGACACAACTGAGGACCCAAAGACAGAAGGCATTATGTGTATGAATCATGCCCCGTCATTCTCATGTTTAGCAAAATAAAGGTCCTCGGATCTTCGGAAGATTAAGTCCACAATATGAATCTCTTTAGTCATGATCTGCTTCCTAATTGTATCCCAAGGAAGGACTTTTGTGCACTGAACCAATCACTGAGCAAATTGTCAAGTGATTGACTATTTTGTACCTTGAGATGAAGCTAAAAACTAGATTGATTTACATTTCATTAACACAAATCAGCTTCTCTTTACTTTTGGTTTTCTAGAAAGAGATCCTTAATATAAAAGCAACTGCACACACAAAGTTAGACAGTAAATTAAAAAAGGATGAAAGGAGGAAATATTTTAAAATCTAGTAGAGAAGAAAAGAGAAAAGAAACAGGAAAAAGAGAAGGGAAAAAAAGAAATCTACCTTAGTAAACAGGACCTAGTTCTGAAAAAGCAGTTGGAGGCTAAGTGAAAGATTAGGAGAATAGCTCAAAATCAGAGTCCAAAAGGCTGTTTTATACTTCTAGACCAGATGATTTGGCTCAAATATTTAGAGATAAATAATGAGCTGATGAAGTACTGCTTATTTTGACAGGGAGAAAACGCACTGTCGACTGTTTGTAGTGTTTTTCTTCTTTCATTGTCTCTGCTCAAAGAACCAGTAAATAGAAAACTCAATTAGGTATGCTTGTTATGGATTATTTAGTAGTTTTGTGAACTTCATTTGAAATTCAAGGAAGTTTATGAAGCAGAAATCCACTTAAGTTACTATGTGTATAGAAACCACATCTGTCTCAGGAAGACCCTAAATTATAAATGCTGGGAGATGGGAAGATTGTGAGGCATAATATATATGTTTAGCCTGTCCTTATATTCCTACCCAAACAGCTTCTTTGGTTGTTACCACTGAGAAAACCTTTGAATGGATGGATTTCTACCTGATCCAGTAGTGCTGTTCAGGGATAATGTTGAACTCAGCTTTATTTTATTAATAAAGCTGTTTAAAATGCCTGATTCAAGGGCCGAAGTGGACTGTTAATGTTTCTGGAAATTGAATAATTTTTCACTTGGTCTACACTGATTTTTCCCATCCCATCATGACTGTATGGGTGAAGTGGTTAATAATCAGGACACATCATTGTTTAATTGTGGCTGTGAATTATATGTGACGTGAAGCAGAAAAGTTCATCTTGCAGTGCAAACATTGCCTTCACCTGGCAGAACATGACAAGGTAGATTAGAGCTAGGCATGTCAGCAGTGAGGCCAAGAGTTTAATGGATGGCAAAGGTGTCCTTTCTGCCCTCACCATGGTATGTGAGACACACTAGAGAAGAGACCATGGCCACACAGTTGCTGCTGCTCCTTCCTTTATTCTGAGAACATGCAGGGAATTTCTGTCTCCAGACTTTTCCAACTGGCAATAAAATTCAGGTTTGAGGTAAACAAACCTGTGCTGTAGTGTTCTCTTCAGACACACAGACTGAGTGAATTACATCTCTTAGAGAATCTGGACAGAGACTGTAGTTGTGGTCATGGATTTGGGCTTTTAGGTGTATTTGAATAGCAGCAGTCTCAGTCAAAAAGACACATGAGCTGACCAGAAGCAGTAATTTATTGGTTTAGTGACTTGAGGACTTGTGATATAAATCCAAACATCCAGTACAGTAAGTCACTGGTTCATCAGTATAATAAATTTGCTCCAATTCAGACACTGAAGTTTACAGGGAAAATTTATTGGCCATTTCTATGCAGTAGATATACCAGTGGCACAACAGTGACAAAGAGTTGATATTAGTCTCAGATAGCAATGGTAGTGCCCAGACTGAGCCTGGCACTTGCTGCTCCTGCAGCAGGACCTCACCTCACAGTGCCACACAGCCAAACCAGAGGGGCCTTGATATCGCCTCGCTTCTTCCCAAGCAGGCAAACAAAGGGCATACCAATGAATTCCAGGACAACATGCACGGGTTTTATTTGTCATGGGGAAGATGCACATAAATAAAAACTCTCTCAAAAGCAGGGAATGGCATTGAGAATAAAGTTCAAAGTATTTACTTCATGGTTTAAGCCCAGAGGGTTACTAAGCCCCCACAACCACTCACTCCTCAGGGTGGGTTGGAGGAAGAGAACTGGAATGGTAAAAACAAGAAAACTGGTGGATTAAGGAAATAAATATTTAATAATTAAAATAAAATATAGTAATTATAACAACAATATTAATGACTATGATATTAATAAATTAAAAGGAAAATAACAAAAAGAAAGATGAATAAACTCCTCCCAAAATAAGGGATGCAAATGAAAAAACAATTGGTCACCACCTACTGATGCCAATCCTTTCCTGAGCAGCAGCTCCTGACCCACTTTACCCCTAGTTTATGTGCTGAGCATGACACTGTACGGTCTGGGATATCCCTTGAATCAGCTGGAGTCATTTGACTCTACTGTGTCCCCTCACAGCTCCTTGTGCACCCCCAGACTCATTGCTGGTGGTTTGAGGAGCAGAAAAGGCCTTGGTTCTGTGTAAGTGCTGCTCATCACAACTAAAATACCAGTGTGTTATCAAAGTTGTTATAATCCTAAATCAAAAACACAGTAGTGTACCAGATACTATGAAGAAAATTAAGTCTATTCTGACCAAAATCAGGATAAGGAGTCTTAAAATATTTCCCCGAAGTAAACCAAGGTGCATTCTCATCAAAATCAAAAAATACAGAATAGGGATTTAGTACCTGTCCTGCAAGCCTGAGCCCATATCTCCTTTAATTAAGTGAAATAAAGGACAAATGCAATGTCAGTAGAGTTTTATCACATTTGAATTTAGATTTCTTCAGTGAGCTTGGCTTTCTACTCACAACTAAATAGCTACAATTAAACACTTTCTTCAGTCAGGCACATAAGCTCAGCCAGAATGAAGCAGAATGCTGCAAAGCCATCAAGCATACAAATGGCTTGTTTAAAAATCCTTACATTTGCTCAAGCTTTGGGGTCATGGCTGTATTCTGCTGCCCTCTCCTGTCACTTGCATGTCCTTACAACAGTATTGAATACTGGCTAAATACAAGATTATGAAAATTCACATCCAATTGCATAACAGCAAACGACCACTCTAAAATTTTTCTCGGGCTGTACAACTTTCTGATACAATCCCTTGAAATCTCTCACTTTTCAATGATATATTGTTGTGCTCAAATTAATTGTAGATTAATTTGAGCTATGGCTCTTTATACAGCTCAACATTTCTGTATTTTGAAAAAAGGAGGGGTTAGATTATAAAGTGTGTGAGATACTTCAGAATAAAATCTTCTAGCTAAAATTATGAATCCACAGAAACAAAAGAAAGTTCTTCTGATGGCTCCAGGGAGTTCAAGGTTTTACATTCTGGTACTAAGGAGTGATGCCTACCAGCAACTGAACCTAATAACTTATTGAAATAACTTATTGGCAATTGTTTATGTTCACTTAACTTTGCCCAGAGTGGATTACAGAGTCTGGCAGTAAAGTGTCTCTGGTTTTAATGAGGAAGTAAATTCAGAGTGGTCAAGCTTATTAAATTTGGTGCACAGCTCCAGGACCGTAGTAAGTAATGACTTATTGTTACTACTGGAATTCAGATTTTGAATCCCAAGAGGCCCATGCTTAGGCCATTGGATCAAACTGACTAAGACAACTATTTCCAAGGCAACATTTGGACAAGAAAATTCCTTCCCTCCTAAAAGTTGGTATTGATGCTTCTTATTAAAGGTGTTAAAGTAGAAAATGTCTGAAATACTGCATGGAACACAACACATTCAGCAAAATTTCAGTTTGCATAGAGTGGGTTGTTTACCTTTGACGCAATTCTGTGGAGAACACACACACTTTAGAGCCTTAAAGTTAGTGCATTGAAGGTCTGACTGTGTAGAATGCTCATTCTGAAAGATCACATCATAAAGGCTGTATGTTTAAATGGAAGAACACATGAACAACAAACTCAGCAAAGTTAACAGAAATGAGAAAGGAAGAGAATACACCTAATTTTTAATTTTTCTTAATGCTGTAAAGGGATTCAGGAACTATAAAACCCAGGGTGTGATGGCCTTTGCCTCCACATGTCTTTCTGGATGCAGACTTATTCTGTCTGTATGTAACTTTCCTCTATTTCATATCTCAGTCTCTGAATTTTTTTAGTGCTTTCCCACTGTGTTATGGATATAACTTAGTGTTTTGCCTCTTTTTCTCTCATGGGTGTTTCTGTTCCCTGTTAAGAAACACCACCACAGTTAGGAAATAGGTATTTTTACATCTGAAGAAGAAAATTCTTTTCCAGTGTATGTGCAGGGGTCTGTAGAGTCTACATGAACTTAACACTTTAGAGGAGAATCTCTCAAGATAAATTCTGGTACCAAAGGCAAATTTTGGTTCCACTTCTTTTGTGGAAAAATCCAAGAATTTCCTTGAATTCAGTGACATTTCTGTGCTCTTGTTTCCCACCTACCAAGATATGGTTACAGAAAACCAGGAAACCTTTCCTCTTGCTCCCATTTGCTTTCCGCTGTAGAAAGGATCCAAGGGACTGGCTTCTTGGATCAATATGATAATATATTTCAAGAAAAAGAAGCAGTATCAGTACTCAAGTCTGAATGTACTGTATCATCCTTTAATTTTTTTTTACATTCATAATTTGAATCTTTTGCAATAAAACACTTCAATATTTATTCTAATTTAGAATAGCATGTTCTTAAACAGATTTTTTTTTTCATTCCTAATGGTTGTTATCACTCTAAGAGAGAGATGGACCAGTTTCTCTATATGGTAACATCAAAAATGTTGAGGAAATCTCTTTTCTTTCCATGGAGTGAAATCCTGATTGAGTCTGTTGAAAACAATTGAAATATTTCAGTATGAGAGCAGTGGGACGTGAGAATTAAGTTTGTAAAATTTCCAGTTTCTGGGCTGAGTTCAAGCAGCACCTGAAGGGTCACATCCTAATGCACAGTTTAACCATGGGACTTTCCCTTTATTAGCACGGATTTTGCTTGCACATGAAACTCCTACCAGTTATATCAGTGTGGTTACACTGGTGTTGCTAATGTAATCTATCTTGTTATGTGACTGTTAAGATATTCCTGAATTACCTTCCCAGTGGCACAAGAATTCTGGGCACGAGGTGTTCCAAATCGGGAGAACACCACTAGATGGGGATATTTTCTCACGTTTGTCTCTTTCTCTGGTTCTGAGGGACTGAAATTTCCTGCTATAAGTATTTTCATTTTTGATGACTGCACATTAAAAAAGGAAAATGACTTCAAATAAATTTCATATATAAACAAGTCTCATGTGCTTGAAATGTTTGCACATGACAATGACACACCAGAACTGATGAGGCTGAGTATCTGGTCATTTAGGCTTAGAGGAATTAATAGACAATGCTGTATGATCAGGCAGAAAAGACTGGAAGAATACCTGAGGCCTCCATACTTTTGTATAACAAAAGGAATTATTACTTATTTAGCTTATGTTGCATGGTGGAAAACACCTTTTAGCAATATTTCTTATCCACAAAGCAGTCTTCAGCTCCAGAGTATTTCAATGTATTCATCCCCGAGGAAGCAACTCCAAACAGGATATGGATGTACAGCCATTGTTGAAGTGACAGTATCTATGGTCTCTCTACCCTCATCAGTATTCAGTATAATGTCAAGGACAGGGACTGATTTAGAAACAGTTGAATAGCTAAAAGAAATAAGGAGATCTTACACAAACCATTCTGTGATTCTATTATTTAGAAAGACCTGCCATTCCAGTGAAGCTGGAGAAAAAGCTGGTCAGTGAGGAGTTGCAGAAACTTCTTAAAATGTATTTTAAGATGCATTTTTAGTCAAACAAATGTTTAAAAGTACAAATATTCTTTGCAGGTTTAATATTTTCTACATATAATTTTTTATATGTCTTGCGTGAAACAAAGATTGCATTTCTGAATCAAATATTTTTTCAAAAATTACTGCCATTCAAAAATAGGTTATTATACTTAAAGTAGTAGAATTATCATAGAATCATAGAATAGTTTGGGTTGGAAGGGACATTAAAGATAATATAATACCAATCCTGCTGCCTGGACAGGGACATCCTCCACTTGATCTGGTTGCTCCAAGCCTCATTCAACCCAGCCTTGAACTTCCAGGGATGGGGCATCCACAACTTCTTTGAGCAAGCTGTGCCAACATTTCACCACCCTCACAAGGAAGAATTTCTTCCTAACAGCTAGCTTAGACCTGTCCTCTGTCGATGTGAAGACATTCTCCCTTTTCCTGTCAGCGTATGTGACACCACCAGACGGCTGTATTTAATTTCTGAATGATTTTGTTTAAACACACGGATCTTCACGCATTGTTGCGGTGCCTCTGGGTGTGGCTTACAACCGGGCCGGGGCCGCGGGGGCCAGTCCTTCCCCCCCCGCGCGGCAACTGG